>JAESUZ010001698.1:0-21713 GCA_017311185.1 Proteles cristata cristata
TCACCGACGCTGAGATCATGACCTGAGCTGAAGTCCCACACTTAACTGACTGAACCACCCAGGTGTCCCAGATGCCTAATCCATTTTAAATGATTGCCTGGAGTTATTTTATAATTTTGCTACTCATGCGTATACTTTTTTTAAAAAATGATGAACAAGTTTGAAAAATTCCCTGCCAGTGCAAGTGGAGGGAGGGAGGGATGCGTGTGGGCAATACTGGCAATGAACATGTGTTTACACACCAGTAGATGCCTGCAGAGCCAGGGGGCAGGTGAACTGCCTGTACTTTCACACGTAGGGGTGACCATGTACGGCGGCCTGGTCTGGATGTGTTTCCTTGCTGTAACTGTGCACATGTGTCTGTGTGTGCGGTTGTGTGGCTGAATGGGAGCAAGAAGGATCTCTGTAGAGAGAGCTCAAGCTCCTAAGCTGGAAAGGCCCCCACTTTTGACTCCAGCTGAGGCCTGGCGAGGTGAGGAGTTTCCTTTCTCTTGGTGGGGGAGGCTAGGTGTTGGCTTTCATCTCACTTTGAAACATAGTCTCATTTTGCTTTGTTTAGAACTTTAGGTAAACACAGTGTCTATAATCTTTTGTTCCTTGCTCTCTTGTATTCAAAATGACGTCTTTTAGGGGCACCTGGGTGGCTCAGTCTGTAGAGCATTGGACTCTTCCTTTAGGCTCAGGTCATGATCTCATGTTTCTCGAGCTCAAGCCCCACATCTGGCTCTGGGCTGGCAGCAGATAGCCTTCTTGGGATTCTCTCTCTCCCCCTCTCTGCCCCTCTCCCACTTTCACTCTCTCAAGAAGAAATACATTTTGAAGTTAATTAAAACATTTGAATGTTTTTATTGATTATGGAGAGACAGAGAGATAGAGTGTGAGCATGGGAGAGGCAGATAGAAGGGGAGACACAGAATCTGAAGGAAGCTCCAGGCTCTGAGCTGTCAGCAAAGCCCAACACAAGGCTTGAACTCACAGTGAGATCACTACCTGAGCAGAAGTCAGACCTTAACCGGCTCAATCACCCAGGCATCCCAAAATAAATAAATATTTTTAAAGATGTCTTTTAGCGGCACTCATGTTGCTCTTCCTGTGGTCTGCTTTCTTTATAGATCCATAACATGTTTCCCAATGTAAAGTTTCTTGGTATTTGGACAGCTTCTAATATTTGATGTATATGAGCAATGATGCTCTCAACAAGCCTGAATCAATTGCAATAAGTATGCTTATCTCTATGGACTATACACAAGGGTGAAATTTCTTTCTTTCTTTTTTTAAATTTAAATCCAAGTTAGTTAACATGTAAGGGAATAGTGATTTCGGGAATACAATTTAGTGATTCATCACTTACATACAACATCCAGTGCTCTTTCCAACAAGTGCCTTCCTTAATGCCCATCATCCATTTAGCCCATCTCTTCACACGTCACCCCTCCAGGAACCTTCAGTTTGTTATCTATATTTAAGAGTCTTTTATGATTTGTTTCCTTCTGTTTTTATCTTAATTTTGCTTCCTTCTCCTATGTTCACCTGTTTTGTTTCTTAAATTCCAAATATGAATGAAATCATATGATATTTCTCTTTCTCTGACTTATTTTACTTAGCATTAAATACACTCTAGTTCCACCCATGTTGTTGCAAATGCTAAGATTTCATTCTTTCTGATTGCTGAGTAATGTTCCTGTGTGTGTGTGTGTGTGTGTGTGTGTGTGTGTCTGTGTGTGTGTGTGTGTGTGTGTGTAAAATACACCACATCTTCTTTATCCATTCATCTGTCAGTGGACATATCGGTTCTAACTATACTTTGGCTACTGTAAATAGCGCTGCTGTAAACACTGGGGTGCATGTGTCCCTTCGAACCAGCATCTGTATCCTTTGGATCAAACCCTAGTAGTGCAACTGCTGGGTTGTAGGGTAGTTCTATTTACAGGTTTCGGAGGAACATCCACAATATTTTGTAGAGTGCCTGTACCAGTTTGCATGCCCACCAGCAGTGCAAAAGTTTTCTGTTCTTTCCACAGCCTCGCCAACCTCTGTTGTTGCCTAAGTTATTAATTTTGGCCACTTTGACTGGAGTGAGGTGGTATCTCAGTGTTTTTTTCTTTTTTTGTTTTTTTTTAGGTTTTTTTTTTTTTTTTACAAATAGTTTTGTATCAAGTTGGTTTCCATAGAACACGCAGTGTTCATCCCCACAAGGGCCCTCCTTTATGCCCATCTCCCGCCTCCCCCCACCACACACATGAGTTCTCAGTTTGTTCTCAACATTCAAGAGTCTTTCATGGTTAGCCACTCTCCCTCTACCCACTATTTCCCCTCTTCTTCTCCTCCAAGGACCTCCGTTAAGTTCCTCCTAACCCTCCTATACGTGCAAATATATACTATTTGTCCCTCTCTGCCTGACTTATTTCGCTCAGCATAACACCCTCAGTTCCATGCATGTTGCCACACATGGCCAGATTTCATTGTTTCTCATTGCCATTTAGTATTTCATCATGTAGATAAACTACATCTTCTGTCATCATCAAGACATTATGGTATTGGCACACAAACAGACACATAGACCAATGGAATGGAATTGAGAACTCAGAAGTGGACCCAAAAGTATAGAGCCCACTAATCTTTGACAAAGCAGGAAGGAGAATCCAATGGAAAAAAGACAGCCCTTTTAACAGATGGTGCTGGGAGAACTGGACAGCAACATGCAGAAGAATGAAACTAGATCATTTTCTCACACCATGCCCAAAAATAAACTCAAAATGGATAAAGGACCTGAACGTGAGACAGGAAACCATCAAAACCCTAGAGAAGAAAGCATGAAACAACCTACTTGACCTCCACCACAGTAATTTCTTACTTGACACATCCCCAAAAGCAAGGGAATCAAGAGCAAAAATAAACGATTGGGACTTCATCAAGATCCAATGCTTCTGCACGGCAAAGGAAACAATCTATAAAACTAATAGGCACCCGACGCAATGGGAAAAGAGAGTTGCAAATGACATTTCAGATAAAGGGGTAATATCCAAAATCTATAAGGAACACACCAAACTCCACACCCGAAAAACAGACAACCCAGTGAAGAAATGGGCAGAAGATATGAACAGACACTTCTCCAAAGAGGACATCCAGATGGCCCACAGACACAGGAAACGATGCTCATAATTCCTCCTCATCAGGGAAATTCAAATCAAAACCACACTGACATACCACCTCACGCCAGTCAGCGTGGCTAAAAGGAGCAAATCAGAGAACTCTAGAAGCTGGCGAGGATGTGGAGAAACGGGCACCCTCCTACACTGTTGGTGGGACTGTAAACTGGTGCAGCCCCTCTGGAAGGCAGTGTGGGTTCCTCAAAAAATTAGCAATAGAACTCCCTAGGACCCAGCAATAGCACTGCTACGAATTTACCCAAGGGATATAGGAATGTTCATGCATAGGGCCACATGGACCCCAATGTTCATAGCAGCACTCTCCACAATAGCCAAAACATGGAAAGAGCCTAAGTGCCCATCAACTGATGAATGGATCCAGAAGATGTGGTTTATCTATGCGATGGAATACTCCATGGCAATGACAAACAATGAAATCTGGTCATGGGTGGCAAAATGGATGTGGCTTGAGGGTGTTATGCTGAGTGACCTAAGTCAGGCAGAGAAGGACAAATACCACATGTTCGCACATGTAAGTGGATGAGGAAGAACTTAACTGAGGACCATGAGGGAGAAGAAGGGGAAAATAGAGTTGGGGAGAGGGAGGGAGGCACACCATGAGAGACTCTTGAAAGCTGAGAACAAACTGAGGGCTGATGGGGTTGGGAGGGAGGGGAAGGGGGGTGATGGGCATGGAGGAGGGTACTTGTTGGGATGAGCGGTGGGTGTTATATGGAAACCAACTTCACAATAAACTAAGAAGAAACGAAAATAAAAAAAAAGAAAAATGTTTTGGACAATAAGAAACATTGACTTTTTGTGTAAATAATTGTATGAGAAAAACAGCAACAAATTTTTTCTTGATCTTTTTGGTAGTAGTATCACTTTTCAAATAAATATGTGCTTTCTATATTGGTTTATTTTAGGTACCAACGTGACTGATTTTGTGTCAACTTGACTGAGATGCTTAGATATTTGGATAAACATTTCTAGGTGTGTCTGTGATGGTATTGATGCAGTTTCTGGAAGTGATTAGCACTTGACTTTGTGAACAGAGTAAAGTAGATGGTCCTCACCAATGTAGGTGAGCATCATCTAAACAGTTGAGGGAATGAATAGAGCAGAGTTGGAGGAAAGGGGAACTCTCTTTGCTTGATTATTGAGGTAACACATGGGTCTTTCCCTGCCCTTGAACTGGGACTTACACCATTGCTTCTCCTGGCTCTCAGGCTTTCAGGCTTGTACTCCAATGAACCTATTGCCTTTCATGGGGATCCAGCTTGAGGAAGAAAGATTATGGGAATCTTCAGTCTCCATAATCATGTGAGTCAATCACTTATTTTATGGACATACTTTATGGATTCTGTTTTTCTGGAGAACACTGAGTAATACACTTTTTTCAAAAGGTAGATTTTCCAAAATTTTTGACAAGTTAATAATTCTTATTTTTCATTATACATGTTTACATGTCCTTCAAAAACACTTTTGTACATATAACCTTATTTTTTCCTTTTTTCTGTCTTTTGTTAGAAAATGGGAATCACTTGATATGCTGGACACGTATTACCATCTCCGTTTCAAGCACAATGATTCAAGATGAAGAAATATTAGGTGGCTTAGCAAAGATATGCGGTTAGTCAACATCAGGAGATAGAGTAAAATTTAAGTTATTAAATGCTAATCACATATATGCTTATTTCATTTGTAAATGTGACATCTTATTATGAAATATGACATATAGAGGGGCGCCTGGGTGGCGTAGTCGGTTAAGCGTCCGACTTTGGCTTAGGTCATGATCTCGCGGTTCGTGGGTTCGAGCCCCGCGTCGGGCTCTGTGCTGACTGCCAGCTCAGAGCCTGGAGCCTGTTTCAGCCTGTGACTCCCTCTCTCTCTGACCCTCCCCTGCTCACGCTGTCTCTCTCTCTCCTAAAAATAAATTAAAAAACATTAAAAAAATTAGAAATATGACATATAGAAACATGCATAATACCTCTTCAGTTTAAAAATAGTTGTAATGAGAACAGCTGGGTGATGATCACAGCCATGAAGTATTAGGACACTACTGGCATCATCAAAGGTTCTCTATCTCCTCTATGCCAGTTATCAGTTGATTGCCTCTCACCTTGAAACCCACCTTTTTATTTCTTTTTTAATCTGCTCTGCAATAAGAGAGCTTTACGCACTTTTTTTATTAACTACCAATGCAGTATTAAGTATTGCCGATAGAGGGGGCTAGACAGACATTGCAAGAGGAAGGACTTTGCCTTTGGCATGTGTGGTCTGTAAGTATGTGCCACATTGCTGATGCAGGATTCTCAACAAAGTGATGTCCCAACTCCCTCTGGGTCTATCAGCCAACCTTGACCCTCCTGCACCCCAGAGAGATGTATCCTGCTTGCCCAGTGACTGTGAGCCAGCTTTGGCCTGGGTTACTCAGTGAACTTCACGACGCTTTCTGTAATTTCTCTGTTTAGGACTCTGAGCGAAACACCTTACAAATCACAGATTACTTTTTTCCTCTCAGAGGCAGATACTCTCCATGCTGATTTTTTTTAGTTTATTTATTGACTTTGAGAGAGAAAGAGAGTGCATAAGTAGGGGAGGGGCACAGAGAGAGGGAAAGAGAGAATCTGAAGCTGGCTCTACACTGTCAGCATGCATCCCCACTTGGGACTCACACTCACAAACCGTGAAATCCTGAGCTGAATTAAAATCAAGATTTGGACCTTCAAACGATTGGGCCACCTAGGCATCCCTCTCCTAATTCATTTTACTTTTAGTTTATTAATTTTTTTCATATTAATTTATTTTCAAGAGGTGGAAGAAGACAGAATGGGGGAGGGGCGAGACAGAGCACGGAGGGACATAGAATCCAAAGCAGGCTCCAGGCTCTGAGCTTTCAGTATAGAGTCCAACATAGGGCTGGACCTCACCGACGCTGAGATCATGACCTGAGCTGAAGTCCCACACTTAACTGACTGAACCACCCAGGTGTCCCAGATGCCTAATCCATTTTAAATGATTGCCTGGAGTTATTTTATAATTTTGCTACTCATGCGTATACTTTTTTTAAAAAATGATGAACAAGTTTGAAAAATTCCCTGCCAGTGCAAGTGGGAGGGAGGGATGCGTGTGGGCAATACTGGCAATGAACATGTGTTTACACACCAGTAGATGCCTGCAGAGCCAGGGGGCAGGTGAACTGCCTGTACTTTCACACGTAGGGGTGACCATGTACGGCGGCCTGGTCTGGATGTGTTTCCTTGCTGTAACTGTGCACATGTGTCTGTGTGTGCGGTTGTGTGGCTGAATGGGAGCAAGAAGGATCTCTGTAGAGAGAGCTCAAGCTCCTAAGCTAGAAAGGCCCCCACTTTTGACTCCAGCTGAGGCCTGGCGAGGTGAGGAGTTTCCTTTCTCTTGGTGGGGGAGGCTAGGTGTTGGCTTTCATCTCACTTTGAAACATAGTCTCATTTTGCTTTGTTTAGAACTTTAGGTAAACACAGTGTCTATAATCTTTTGTTCCTTGCTCTCTTGTATTCAAAATGACGTCTTTTAGGGGCACCTGGGTGGCTCAGTCTGTAGAGCATTGGACTCTTCCTTTAGGCTCAGGTCATGATCTCATGTTTCTCGAGCTCAAGCCCCACATCTGGCTCTGGGCTGGCAGCAGATAGCCTTCTTGGGATTCTCTCTCTCCCCCTCTCTGCCCCTCTCCCACTTTCACTCTCTCAAGAAGAAATACATTTTGAAGTTAATTAAAACATTTGAATGTTTTTATTGATTATGGAGAGACAGAGAGATAGAGTGTGAGCATGGGAGAGGCAGATAGAAGGGGAGACACAGAATCTGAAGGAAGCTCCAGGCTCTGAGCTGTCAGCACAGCCCAACACAAGGCTTGAACTCACAGTGAGATCACTACCTGAGCAGAAGTCAGACCCTTAACCGACTCAATCACCCAGGCATCCCAAAATAAATAAATATTTTTAAAGATGTCTTTTAGCGGCACTCATGTTGCTCTACCTGTGGTCTGCTTTCTTTATAGATCCATAACATGTTTCCCAATCTAAAGTTTCTTGGTATTTGGACAGCTTCTAATATTTGATGTATATGAGCAATGATGCTCTCAACAAGCCTGAATCAATTGCAATAAGTATGCTTATCTCTATGGACTATACACAAGGGTGAAATTTCTTTCTTTCCTTTTTTAAATTTAAATCCAAGTTAGTTAACATGTAAGGGAATAGTGATTTCGGGAATACAATTTAGTGATTCATCACTTACATACAACATCCAGTGCTCTTTCCAACAAGTGCCTTCCTTAATGCCCATCATCCATTTAGCCCATCTCTTCACACGTCACCCCTCCAGGAACCTTCAGTTTGTTATCTATATTTAAGAGTCTTTTATGATTTGTTTCCTTCTGTTTTTATCTTAATTTTGCTTCCTTCTCCTATGTTCACCTGTTTTGTTTCTTAAATTCCAAATATGAATGAAATCATATGATATTTCTCTTTCTCTGACTTATTTTACTTAGCATTAAATACACTCTAGTTCCACCCATGTTGTTGCAAATGGTAAGATTTCATTCTTTTTGATTGCTGAGGAATCAAATTCCCGGAGTTGTGTCTGTGTCTGTCTTTTGTGTGTGTCTTGTTTTGTGTCATTTCTTCCGCAACAAGGAATATGTGAGTTGGGGACAGGCAGGAGAGAGAGGGAGAGAGACGTGTTCCACACTATCAGCACCGAGCCCAATGCGGGGCTTGAACTCACAAATTGTGAGATCATGGCCTGAACCGACCTCTAGAGTCAGATGCTCAACTGACGAAGCCACCCAGGTACCTCTAGATGGAATTGATATTTTTTCAGAAGTTTTAGATTCACAGCAAAGGGGAAGGGAAAGTACAGTGATTTCTCATTGACCCCTGCTCTCACACCTGCATGGCTTTCCCACCTCAGGAAGACCTGCCTGCCTGAGCAGTACATCGGTTGCCGTTGAGGAAGTTAGAGTGGCATATCATAATTACCCTAAGACTCTAGTTCACACTATGGTTCAGTCTTGGTGGTTTCCATTTTGTAGGTACAGACAAAGTTAGAAGACATGTTTTCACCATCATCGTATCGTACAGGGTAGTTTCTGTGCCCTTCAAATCTCTGTTCTCTCCGATCCATCCCTGCTACTCCCCCAAACTCTGGCAACCACGAATCCTTTATTGTCTCTAGTTTTGCCTATTCCAGAAAGCCATCGAGTTAGAATCAGAAAATAGGTAGATTGTTCAGATCGTGTTCTTGCACTTCGTTGTAGAAGAACCGTTAGTAACTGTTGATGTCTACTGAGGATGCACTCAGTGACTACTACACATCTAAGTTTTTTCCATTCTGTTTCATACAGAGATAGATAGTTCATTTGTTTATGGGATTATTTCTGTATTTGAGAGATGCATCGTTTTCTATTTGCTTTCTTATTTTTTATTTCATGTGAATTTTTCAATGTTTATTTATTTGAGAGAGAGACCTAGTGTGAGTGTGGGACGGGCAGAGGGGGAGACACAGAATCCGAAGCAGGCTCCAGGCTCCGAGCTGTGAGCCCAGTGCACAACTCGAACTCACCACTATGAGATCATGACCTGAGCTGGAATCAAGGTCCGATGCTTAACTGACTGACCCACCAGGCATCCCACACATTTCTTTGCAGTCCTGGTTAATATTTCATTATCTGGCTATGCCATGTTTTATGTATCCATCCATTCATTTCCTGAAAGGACACCTTGATTACTTCTAGGTTTTGGAAACCACGAGTCAAGCTGCTGGAAACATCCCCATGTGAAGGTTTTTGTGTAAACACACGTTCAGCTTTTTCCGGTCAATACGGCAGAGCAAAATGGCTAGTATGGTTTATATGGTAAAAGGGTATTTAGTTCGGTAAGAAACCACCAAAGTCTCTTCCAGAGTGGCCGTGCCATTTGCATTGCCACTCATAAGGAATGCGAGTTCCCTTTGCTCTCCATTCTCACCAGTGGTTTGTGTTGTCAGTGTTTAGGATTTTGGTAGTTGTAATAGGTACGTAGTAGTATCTCATTGCTGTTTTCCTTGGTATTTCCTTGATGTCACATTATGTGGAACACCTATGCATACACTTACATGTTTACTGTCGCCACCTCCTCTGCTGAGGTGTCTATGAAAAAATGTGGCCTATTCCTTCGTGGGTTGTTGATTTTGTGGTTATTCTAAGAGTCTTTTCTCGAGTGTGGACAACTACCCTTTTTCAGACTTGTCTTTTACAAGTGTTTTCTCGCAGTTTGGCTTGTTTTTCATCCTCTCGACAGTGTCTTTCCTGAAGAAAAACTTTTTAGTTTCATGAAATCCAACTTATCAGGTCTTTCTCTCATGGATTATGATTTTGGTATTTTATCTCAAACGCCATGACCGGACCCAAGATCATCTAGGTTTTCTCCTATGTTTTCTTCTGAGAGTTTTATAGATTGACATTTTCCATAGAAGTCTGTGATCTAGTTGGAGTTACTTTGATGATGGGGGTAAAGCTTGTATCGAGGATCATTTTCTGCTTTGATGGTCAACTTGTTCACCAGTATTTTTGCAATGACTGTCATGGCTCCATTTTCTTGCCTTTGCCCTCTATCAAAGATCTGTTGACTCTACTTCTGTGCATCTATTTCTGGATTCTCTCTTCTGATCGATTGGTCTATTTTGTCTATTCCTTCGCCAGTATCACACTATGTGACAATGATACCTTTAATGTAACCCTTTAAGTCTGGGAATGTCAGTGTCCTAACTTCATTCTTTTCCCTCACTATTGTGTTGGGTATTCTGGGTCTTATTCCTCTCCAGATCACCTTTAGAATTAGCTTGTTGAGGGGCGCCTGGGTGGCTTAGTCGGTTAAGCGTCCGACTTTCACATGGGTCATGATCTCGCGGTTTGTGGGTTCGGGCCCGGCGTCTGGCTCTGTGCTGACTGCCAGCTCAGAGCCTGGAGCCTGTTTCAGTCTGTGACTCCCTCTCTCTCTTCGACCCTCCCCTGTTCATGCTGTCTCTCTCTCACTCTCTTAGAAATAAATAAAACATTAAAAATTTTAAAAAAAAGAATTAGCTTGTTGATGTCTACTGATAGCTTGCTAGGCTTTAATGAAGACTGCAGGGATTCTACAGATTAATTTGTGAAGAAGTGACCTTGTGAGATTGGCGAATCTTCCAATCTCTGATTTTTATTTGATTTTATTTTTTCGTGGAAGACATAATCACTCGGGTTGATAAGGAAATGACAAGCCTTGCAACAAATCGTTAATATCTGATTTGATGGTCTTTACTTCCTGTTGTTCTCATCATCATATTTCCAGGATACATGTTTCATCGTAGGGTCAAAATTGTGAACATCTCTGAATATTCTGACATGGCCTTTCCCTCGACTTCGTCTTGAACTTCTCTTCACCTACAGCTAAATATACGTGTGAAGCTTTCATATCATGTAAATTAGAACTTGTATGCTTTCTCTACTAGAGAATGTTCCTTACATGGTGAAACAACTCTGTGAAAGAGAAATTAGTGGGGATGAGTCTCAGTGTGATCAAGTACTTTCTCATGGTGAATTGCTTTGACACATAAGAAGAAATAACGGCTTTAATGATTTCGCGGTTTGCTCTTTCCACTCGTCGAAATGTTTCCAGTAGAGAGTTAAATGTGCTGAATGCTCAAAATGTGTACTTCTCAAGGCGATCACCAGGGCATCAGGAAATAGTAATAAGTACTAGGTGAACTGTAACAACTTGACATTTTATAGGGATAGAGTGTACAGTTCAATCGCTGACACTGTAATTCTTAATATATAGCTGTATTGGAAGACATGTTGAAAAATTTTTAGAGCTGGTATTTGTCTAGTGCTAGAAAGAAAAAGCATGTTTTCTGAAAGCAAGGAAGAAATTGCCTTTCTTGGAAAAATGTAGAGAAGATGCCAGCTAGAATTGACTTTTCACTTATTAATGCATCAAGATCGATTTCGGGAGCATCTAGATGGTTCCATCAGTGAAGCATCTCCTTTTGATTTTGTCTCAGGTCATGATCTCACAGTTTGTGAGATGAAGCCCTGTGTCAGGCTCTGCACTGGCAGTATGGAGCCTACTTAGAATTCTCTCTCCCACTCTCTCTCTGTCTCTCTCCCACTTCCATCCTTGCTCTCTCTCTCAAAAGAAAGAAAAAACTATTAAAAAAATAAAGGCAGGGGCGCCTGGGTGGCTTAGTCGGTTAAGCGTCCGGCTTTCGCTTGGGTCATGATCTCCCGGTTTGTGGGTTCGAGCCCCGCGTCGGGCTCTGTGCTGACTGCCAGCTCAGAGCCTGGAGCCTGTTTCAGAGTCTGTGTCTCCCTCTCTCTCTGACCCTCCCCTCTTCATGCTGTCTCTCTCTATCCTAGAAATAAAAAAAAAAGTTTAAAAAAAAATAAAATAAAGGCAGTAAAATCTTGGATTGCAAGGAACTTCTTCTGCAAGTGTTCTGCAAGGCGAGCAAACATTTCTAATAACTTGACAAAAGAGCGATGTTTGGAAGTAGGAGTAGTACATGATGCCAACGTCACAGGATCCCATCGGAGCCGATGGTTCTTGAAGTTTGCTTAGACAGACAAGTGCTTCGGATTACAGGCATGTTTCCAGAAGGAATTATCCCCCAAATCAAAGTGTTTACTGTTTTCTGAAGACACCATTGTGGGCTCTAATAATAAGGAATGAATAAAACTTGCCTCCCTGTGGTTCACACTCTAAAAGAGTAACTAAAAATTGTAGCGTAAGGAAGGCATATTTAGATTAAGTAGATGATCCCCTAATGAGCCAAAGTAATTTTTGAATTTCTGTTTATTTTGAGATAAAACCAACTTCAGGGAACTTAATGACAGAAACAGCACTCATTTATTTGGTTTTGAACTTTGTAGGAAATAGCCCGCGCATTTGAATGGCTGTTCTGATGTAACTTCTTGGAACACTGAAAGGCTAACAGCTCTGGCATGAAGGAGGAATAGCCACGGCTCTGTGATTGGTGCACCCTGTGGTGCAAGGAATTTTCCCACTTGGTCCCTGTGACCCATCCGTACTATTTCTTCAACTTGAATATGCTGATGGCAGACCAAACCCTGTGCCTACTGCTTCAGGAGTGTGGAGCCCGACAGTGAGCACAAGAAGGCGTGGTTAGGGACGCGGAGATGGGCCTGCCAACGGGACCCTCTGCCTGGGCAGATCATGCCTCAAACAGGATGTTCTGCCGAGGGGCCTGTATACAGTATCCAAGGTAAATGATCCGCTCTCACACGAGGGAACATGCCGTCCTTAGAACTAAGGAGGAGGCTGCAATTGTGAGCAGGCCTCGTAGGAAACATGTTGTGGTCGCCTCCCCCCTTTGCTCCCCCCTGTCCTTGAAATGTGTTTGGCTACTTGCCCGTATTTGGTAAAGGAATGCAGCTTCTAAATTTCTGTTTGTATCCAGTTACCGGGGTAGTAAATAAACCACAAGAAGGGCTTGCATAGAATTGTTCCTCCGGCCGCAGTTGTGTCTGTGTCTGTCTTTTGTGTGTGTCTTGTCTTTGTGTCATTTCGTCCGCAATATCTGGTGCCCAACGTGGGGTTTGAGCGCGAACGAACCCGAAGGGGTGAGTACCCCTCGGGGACTGTAGGTCCAAGGCAGGGACTTTAAGGAAGATGCCCAAGCAGCTGCCGAAACTCCTTTTGTTTCGGGGAAGTTCCTTGTCTTCTCCACACTGGTATAGACTGCCTAACAAACCTTAGGTCTACTCCTCTGTCTCAGCTCACAAACTTTAAAACTGCTAATTCTCTTTCTCTGCCTCCTGCTGTCAACTTGCCCCTTCTGCCTTCCCCTCCCCCTCCTGTTTCCAAATAGAAGACCTAAAACACCAGAAACCCTGGGCGGATCTTCCACACCAGATTGTTACGCAATTAACGAATGCTCAGAGGGCTGTATGTTTCCAATTGGATGAAAATTGGCAGATGTCCCTTGCTTCATTTCGTGGTTCATTTTCTAACCACTATCCGTCATCTAAACTGATGGATTTTCTTCGAACTAACCCCGTGATATCTCAATCTCCGATTTCAGATGTTCCAGTTAAGGGACACCCTGTTTTTACTGAGGCAAAAAGAAACACCGCTGGATATTGGACCTTTCAACGTTCTAAAGTCCTTCCCCATTCATTCTCGTCTGTACAGCCTGCTGAGCTGTGGGCTGTTTCTTTCCTTCTGCAAGGGTTTCCTCAGCTCCCTGTTAACATTGTTTCAGGTTCCTGGTATGCTGTTCTCTCTTGTCTGCAGCTTCCTCAGGATTCGCTGCCTCTACCTCTTAAGACAGATATTGACACATTGTGTTTTCAGGTACAACGATCCCTCCTGCGGCGTTCAGAATCCATTTTCTTTACCCATATCCGTGCCCGTTCCGCCCTTCCTGCACCCTTGTCCTCCGGAACTGCTATAATTGATGCATTGCTTTCTCCTATAGAAGCAGCAAAACAAGAACAGCGTTTGCAACATACTAACTCTAAAGGATTCAACAAATCATATGCTATTGCTCGAAAGCAAGCTCAAAACATGGTTTGCTCTTGGTCTGTTTGTGCACCTTTTACCTTACCATTTACCCCACCAGGTGTCAACATAAGAGGATTGCAAGCAAATCAGGTATGGCAAATGGATGTAATTTTTCTTTCATCCTTTGAACAACAAAAAGGCGTCCAGCATACTATAGATCCATGCACACATTTCCGACGGGCTACTGCATTACATTCTGAAAAGTCTGGTGCTGTTATTACTCATGTATTATCATGTTTTGCTGTGATGGGGGTCCCAATTGAATTGAAATCTGATAATGCGCGCGCCTACCAATCTGCAAAATTAGCTCATTTTTTATCCCAATATCATGTAATTCATACTTTTGGCATCCCTTGTAATAGTCAAGGACAAGCTCTCATTGAAAGAGGCAATCGTACTTTACGCGAGTTCAGTGAAAAAATAAGAAAAAATAGGGAGAACAGGAGAGGTTTATGAAACCAAAAGACGTCTAAAATAAAACCTTACTGACTTTAAATTTTCTGAATATTCGGAGCAAAGAAAATCTATCAGCAGCAGAATTGCATTTCCGAAGGAAAGAAGAAGAAAAGATGGCTGTTTTTGTCTGTCGGGTAATAGATGCGCAAGCGATAGAATACACTTCTTGCGTTTCTGTTCCTAATCCTCCTCTAGTGAGAGCTGTCTCTTGGGGTGAACCTGAAGTACAGGTATGCACCGATGAAACTGCATTCTTCCCACCACACGCGTGTGGAAGAATTAAACATCTGTATGATCATAATAATCAGTATAACATGAGTAATGTTTCTGTTGCAGGCGAGGGTCTCGCCCTGGGCATTGGAGGATATCCCTTTTGCCTCTCTACAAGAAAGCATAATTATTACTCTGATAATCCCTGGGGGGTAACCTATAATAATTATCATCCTGCTCTCTTGACTGTGCTTGTTTCCACCAGCGGAGTCCACAACTCTACGACGCCGATGAGTCACCATCCTGATACCTTTATACCATGATGCCCTTTTATTTTTTGTATTCCTTCTCTAGAATCTTTGGAATGGGAAAGATGCCGAGGTCATCAGCCTTTTAAGGTCCTGAATTATTGTGGATTTGTTATTGTAGGTCGGAGCCCTGATCATGATCCTATTTTGGAAAAATGGTCTAACAAAACTTCCCAGTGGCATCGAATTAACGGTACTTTAATGGGTAACGGTAATGAAACCATAAAATGGCAGCAGTTGGCACTCTTTCCCCCTCAGTTGCAATTGTTAGGGTATCCGCATTTTCAAGGGAATATTTGGACCTCATGGGCAGTTTCAGGGAATCTCACCATAGGATCAGGAAACTCTACTTGGAATAAGACTGACAGTTCAGGTCCCTTTCATGTTAACTTGCATGTTAATAAGTCTGATTCTCCTACGGCTTGTCTAAAATACTGCTTCGCATGGTTGTAAGGGAATTGAACTTGGAATGCTACAGAAGGATCTATATCATGTAATCATTGTAATTTCACACAATGTGTAAATCAGTCCTGGTGGAAAAGTTTTGAAACACAAATCAATAACTCTAATTTTTCCTTGGTGATTGTGAAATCTCGAAGCGAAGGATGGTTCCCTGTAAATGGGACAAGACCTTGGTCGGACTCTTTGGCTGTATCTCCCTGGGTGACTGCTAGACCAACTTTGCTTCACCGGTCCCGACGCATGCTTGGACTCATCATAGTTTCCGTTCTTGCAGTGGCTGCAGTGACTGCAACCGCTGCCGTGGCTGGACTTGCGTTGCATCAAGGGATTCAAATGGCAGACTTTGCACGGGAGTGGCATAAAGACTCTCATTGCTTATGGCAACAACAACGAGATCTGGATGCACAACATTGCAACTGATGGACTCCATCTTCAACATACCGTTTCGTGGCTTGGGGATCCTTTAACTGTCTTCTCCACAGAAAGTGTACTGAAATGTGATTGGAACTCCTCTCAGTCATGGATCACGTCTGTGCCTTTTAACGTGAGTGAAGGTTGGGAAAAGGTGAAACGGTCATTACCAGGGCATCCAAACCTCACTAAGGAAATGATGGAGTTAGGCCAGCAAATTGTGTCTACATTTAGCAAAACGCACCCTGACACTACTGGGTCCGATCTGTTTAGGGGTTTACAGAAAGGGATGAATCATTGGAATCCTCTTGGACATGTGTCTACCCTAATTGGAAGTGTTCTCGTGAATACTTTCTTCATAATACTTTTATGCTGTATTAGTATTTTAGTCTTCCGGTGCTGGCGAAGAAGGCAACAACTCAAAAAGAATAGACAATGCGTTCTCGCCGCCTTACAGTTTGCTACCGCTTCTCAGGATAAGGGGGAGATGTGGGAGCCCGACAGTGAGCACAAGAAAGCGTGGTTAGGGACGCAGAGATGTGCCTCAAGCGGGACTCTCTGCCTGGGCAGATCATGCCTCAAACAGGATGTTCTGCCAAGGGGCTTGCACACAGTATCCAAGGTCAATGATCCGCTCACACACGAGGGAACATGCCCTCCTTAGAACTAAGGAGGAGGCTGCAATTGTGAGCAGGGATCTTCGTAAACATGTTGTGGTCGCTCCCTCCCTTTGCTCTCCCGTGTCCTTGAAATGTGTTTGGCTACTTGCCCTTACTTGGTAAAGGAATGCAGCTTGTAAATTTCCGTTTGTATCCAGTTACCGGGGTAGTAAATAAACCGCAAGAGGGGCTTGCGTAGAATTGTTCCTCCGGCCGCAGTTGTGTCGTGTCTGTGTCTGTCTTTTGTGTGTGTCTTGTCTTTTGTCATTTCGTCCGCAACAAGGAGCCCTGCCTGAACTGCAGTGGAATAGTTTGGAGTTTGGATACAAAGCACCCCAACTGGGCCAAGGAATGTGGATGCCGTGGTCATTAGGGATGGAGCTTTACAAAGAAGAAGGGTCAAATAGAGGACAGTGCTTTGCTAGGAGAAGCAAATCAGAACAGAAAGGTAAAGAAGTCGTACTGTCAGACCGCCTTGGCGGCTCAGTGGGTTGAGCATCCAACTTTGGCTCAGCTCATCATCTCCCTACTCCTGTGTTCGAGCCCCGCGTTGGGCTCTGTGCTGACAGCTCAGAGCCTGGACCCTGCTGAAGTTTCTGTGTCTCCCTCTCTCTCAGCTCCTCCTCCACTCGTCTCTCGCTTTCGCTCTCAAAAGGAAACATTACAGAAATGTTTCTCAGAAGCTGTATTTTCATTATGGTTGTATTACAATTGAATTTCGGTGTAATGTTTCATTTGGGGGTATAAGGGCTTTTGAGAGTGGCAAAATACAGACAGAAATGCATTTTTATGTGGATCCTTAGACTAATCGCCTTTCAGATATCAATTGGTTAAATTAGTGTTATGTTATTTGTGAAAGCATAACACTCATTCATGATTCTTAATTTTCTGATTCTTAAGTTTTCCGTGACTGAAATGGATCTTCCCATCATAGAGTGGGAACTGTAGGTGGGATCGGAGATGGAGGTACTGAAATTAGTCTGATTGACTTGAGGAGCAAAAGGAACCAAAGGAATAGACGAGCAGGTAGGAAAACGATTCAATTGATGACGGTGATCACCAAGATGACGATGATGGTGGTGGTGGTGGTGGTGGTGGTGATGGTGATGTCACTAGAAATCTAACATGCCCGTGATCATTTTGACACACCGGTCAAGTCTGTTCTAGGAAAGGGAAATTACACTTCATGACAATGCTGCTGGCTTAGCGATCTGTTTTGAGTCGCGGGGTGACCAGATGTATCTCTATGGATATAATTTTGGAGCTAACTCACCAAAACAAGTTTGACATTGAAGATACTCTACCTAGATAGCCACATCACTGTATCTGTCATCGATCCTTTTGCTCAGTGCATTCATTTGGTCATTCAGGGGTGTCTGAATACATAGTGACATGACATTTCATCTCTAGGTGCTGTGTTCAGATTGCTGCACAGAAAGGATACCCGTTCTCATCAAGTACGCGTGTCCATTTAGGATCATCTTTGATGTGGACGCTGACACTTGTTTCTAAAATCAATAGGACAGAATCAGCTGAATTTCGGCTCACAATGACAGTAGGCTTGAGATATACAAGAGTGTTTGCATCTTCTTTACATTTCCCTTTTTAGATAGACAGCGTATAGAGATGGAAAAAGCAAATGTATATACCTATCGATATTTATTTAATAGTCCTCGTAAAAAGTAGACTAAAAAACGGACAGTTTCTACTTGGAGAGAATTCCAACCTACTACCGTAACAACCACATACATACTTGATAATATATCTGACAACTATTTATATATTGTGTAAGTCCATAGAATAAGGTCTAGAAGTAGAAAACCCTGATAAGTGATGTGAGCCTTGACAGGAACTTTAGGGATACGTAGAGTTTAAGAAATTCTTTGGGATCATTTCCATTGTTTGAAGTTTTGCAGTAAGAACGCATTAATGTATTTCCTGTCTATTTCAAAGGTCCTTTAGGAGTCCTGTTTATGAGGCCCAATGTTATCACCATCGCACCTGCCTAGCCTCTTGCCTGACTTTTGCGAGATAGCAAAAGGTGAACACGAGCTTATCTGCCTGGAATGTGGATTCATGATAGTACATCTGATTTCACGAAGACCTGACAGCAGGCAAAGGGATGACGGATAACATTTGTCTTCTAGAATTTTCACCAAGGGACTTGTCAACTTAAAAACATTAGAATTGTTGTCTCTTTTCACGGTCTTCAATGCTACTACATTGACAATTCCGTTTCAACAACTCAAGGTAGAACCGACGTTTCTCAGCTACCAAAGGGACTGATACGGTGAAAAACAGAGACAGTGTCTGAGATGCACTAAAACTCCTCTTGAGAAATCATTCCTTTCTATCTGCAGTGTTCCGTTTAATAGAAGACACACTGAAGCCAGAAATTCTGACTAATGGATGTAAATCTGACTTACTCCACATAAGGAAGACATGTGACTTAAGCCAGTCATTGACTGGGGAATTCTGTAGGCTTTGTCTGGATTTATTGAAAATGAAATAAAGATTGAGTGAAAGTTCCAGGAAATGTATCCTTTACTTAAAGGATTCCTAAGAATTGACATAAGTTAATGACTGAAATTGGCTAAGTTGTTAATATTGAGGGGTTCAGCGAAAAAAAACACATTTGCATTAGCGCCTATTCATTCATCATTCACTTGATGCAGAATAAATGTGTTAGAAGGTGAAGAGACTGATGATTCACAGTGTTCCAAGGATTTGTTCTCAATTGGAATCACAGTAAACATGAGCAATGGAGACCACAGGAAAAACAACAGGTTAGAATATGACTAAATATAGCAGGAAAGTAACAGATTTGTTTGAAGGCAAACTTGGTGTATTTGTGTGTTTGTGCGTGTGTCTGTTTTCTGCATGCTACCTCGTTGCCTTACCTCGTTGCCTTTCTCTGATTCTCAGGAGCTTGCCCTGCTCTTCCCTATACCCTCATGTCGTATGTCCGTCCCTCCAGGCACACATGCTTCCTTCCTATTCCTGGAAGTTCCACGCTAAATGCAAGTCCCATGCATGGCTTTGACACTTTACTGTCTGTCTTGCTTCCTTCCTCACTACTTTCACTTCCGTGCCCAAAGAACACTTGTCATGAGGTTTTCTCTCAAAATGAATAAAATCGTCAACCGCTTCAAGGATTCCCAATCGAAGAACACCTGCACCCCCAGCAGCATGACCACCATGACCACGAGCACCACTATACCATGACCTTCGTTACCATCCCCATCCTCCCAGCCTCAGCCCCACCCCTGCCTCAGTGTCATGTGACCACCAGCTCAACTGCCTAGCGTCTTGACTGACTTTTTGCCTCAGGGTGCACGCCACCCTCTAACGTATCGTCTATTCATTTCTTTCATTCGTTGTTTTCTTCGCCCACATTCTAATTTCTAGAAAGGTTGAGACTTTGGCTCATAAATGGATCTTCAGTCCCTGGAAGAGATGGTAAAGCTTGGCATTTATCCGCTGTTCGGTGAATAGGTGTAGATGAAATCAACAAGTGATGCATAATGTCTTTTTCTCCGTAGAGAAAGCCAGGTTGCTAAACACCGTCTTCAATAGAGTTTACATGTCCCCTTTGGACATGACAAAAGTGTGTTCCAGTATGGATCTAGCTGAACTCTGCCTTCATCCATCTGCCTCTTGTCTCTTCTGGAAGTGTTAGCGTCATTGGGAGTTCCTGACATTTTGTAGTGTATCTCATAAGTTGCGGAGCAAATACCATTTCTTCTTTGTTCCTTTTCAGTGAGGAACTTTTTGCATCCAAATACTTGTCTTTGCGTTTGTCTTTATTCTGTTTCAAATGCATTGCATTTGTCTTGATTTTGTTTCAAGAAAAATAAGATGAATCTGCTTCATATCCTGTACCGATACACCTGGAATGGGTTTAGTACTTCCATAGAATTGAGAATCCTTCAAGATGAGTAGATACTTCCTAAAACCCTACATTTGTTCTAACATTTCTTTGTTCAGGTTAAAAGGTGTCAGTCTAACATTGTCAACGTGATAGTATGGGAGATTCACTTCTAAACTAGAATTCCTGTAACCTTGCTTCAGGAGTGGTTCCTTTTGATGCTGCAGTGTATGTCCAGTTCTAGATTTTCCTTTCCTAGTAACCAGGAAAGCTTGGTTTTCACGTTGGCACGCATTGTTTAGGAGCACACAGCTGTGGACGTTTCCATTTTTCTAAGTCATTACTCTAGTGCCGCAATGGAATTGGATCTGCAATGGCCAACAGAGATCTCCTCTTAGAATCCCCCATCCTTAGAAATTGAGAGTCTGAAATTCTAAGAAATGTTTTCATTGCACTATCTTGATGTCTCCCTTCCTCACAGGAACACTTATATTCGAGTGCCCCAAGACTCTGGGATCGGTATGGATTGTCTCAAATACATTGGTTGCCATTAAACAGGATGAAGGAGTAGCAGCCATATGTAGTGAAGAATATACAGAGATGCCTAGACCTCTAGATGGGAAAACAAGATAGATGCATTTGGTATGGTTTTGCAGAAAACCCAGGAGTTTTCCCTGGCACGGATACTGGGGAAGCGATTTCTAGTGAACGTTCTGAACGTCAGTCTCTCACATGTACAATACACTACACAAAAATGAAATCCTTTCTGTCACGGAAAACATTCGGCTGGGAAGTTCGTCAACTTTGGACGTTTGCCAGAAAGGTAAATAACCTTTTACAATACTCGTCATGAGCGTGGAATTAATCATTTGGCCCCTAAGGTTATCTTCCTCTGAATCTGGCTTCTTCTCAAAGAACCCATATTGGATTTGTTCTCTCTTTCCCTTGCTCACCCTTTCCCTCTTTTTCTCTTTGTGTACTGTGTGTGTGTGTGTGTGTAGTTTGAAATAATTAAAATGCACGTGTTTGCTTATGGCCTGCCATCTTTGTATTTGGTGTGTACCTAATGGGTTAGCCACCTGAATACACAATGCTCAGCCTGCTTGTGCACAGAATTGCCAAAATAGGAAATTGCCTTTGATTATTCTTCCGAATGATTACCCCGAAGAAGACCCCTGTTAATCAGGGGCTCATTTTACTAATGCTTCCTGTTCTGCAGGGAGTATGTTCGAAGACATCCAGCCCCATGTGGATTCCTGAACCTTGGATAGTACCAAATCCTACATGTATTATGTTTTTGCATCAACATACACAGAATAAAGTTTGATTTATAAAGTAGACACAGTAAGAGATTAGCAATAATAACTGATCATAAAAGACAACAATCATAATACGCTATGGTAAAATTGTGTGAAGTGGTCTCCCCATCTCACTCTCAAAATATCGTCCGTGACTGCACGCCTGCTTTTTGTGTTGACGTGACATAACAAAGTGCCTCTGTGATGAGATGAAGGTAGGTTCATGACACAGGCGCTGTGACCTAGTGCTCATATACCGTTGACTTCTTGACAGTAAGCCCAAAAAAGGATCTTCTGCTTTGCGACTGC
>JAESUZ010001699.1:0-119860 GCA_017311185.1 Proteles cristata cristata
CTGCACTCCTGTTTCATACATTTACATAACAACTAATCAAGTTGAGTAACGATGATTACGAGCACAAATGGCCAAAAGAGGTTTGGGATCTGGGCACCTTGTTGGCTCAGTCAGTTGAGCATCTGACTTGGTCTCGGCTCAGGTCCTGATCTCATGATTCGTGGGACTGAGCCCCGCGTCTGGCTCTGTGCTGACCTTAGGAAGCCTGCTTGGAATTCTCACACACAGACTCCCCCCGCCCCTCCCCTGCTCATGCTCTCTCTCTCAAAATAAATAAGTAAACATTAAAAAATGAAAGAGGCTCGGGACCAAACAAAATGGATTTCATTCGTTCATTCATGTACTCATTCATTCATTCATTCATTCAAGAGGTGTTTATTAAGTGCCAGGTAAGACAGACTGATTGGAAGGGGCATGAAATAATTTTCTGGCTGGTGGGGTGAGAATGTTCTAGATCTTGATAGAGGTGAAGGTACTTACATGGGTACGTGCATTTGTCAAAACTTGTCAAACTGTACACTTAAGATCTATACATTTTGCTGTATGTAAATTAGGCCTCCAAAATATTTATTCATAACATTTTATGAATTTATAATATTCTTATCACAGCGAATAGAATATTAGTGTCAGTGCTAAGCACGTTTAGAGCCAGCTACGTGCCAGGCACGGCCCTAGGTGCTCGATACATGTCAACTGAAGTATTCTTCCCGACAACTCTGTGAAGTGCTGCTATGACCCCCCTTTGAGATTGGGACACTGAGGCACAGGGCTGTGAAGGAAGTTGCATCTGTCACACAGCGAACAGGTTGCAAAGCTGGGATTTGAACCGATGCACCTGGTTCCAGAGTCTATGCCTTATCTAACTAGCCTTGTCTGACTCTCAACAAAGCAAAGGGAGGCCGCTGTCCTCACAGCACTTAAGTCTTCGTGGGGGGAAGGGGGGAACATCCCAACGCACCCCAGCATCTCAGCTCGCGGGAACAGAGGTGCGGAGCAGTTGCAGGGAGAAGCCCCCGCCTGCACGTGCCGGGGACCCGGCCACTAAGTGTGTGCCTCCCTCTGAGACCCGTCAGGGTGATCGTGAATGTGCCCAGTACCATCCTTGGAACACAGAACGCTCTTTTTAAAAATAATAATAATAATTTTTAAAATATTTATTTTATTTTTGAGAGAGAGAGAGAGAGTGTGCGCAGGGGAGGGGCAGAGAGAGAAGGGTACAGAGGATCCAATGCAGGCTCCCATGCTGATGCGGGGCTCACGCTCATGAACCACAAGATCATGACCTGAGCCGAAGTCAGACACTCAACCAACTGAGCCCCCCAGGCACCCCCATACATGTTCTTAAGACAGGTTAGCTGAATCAGTGAGCAGAGGGTGGACCCCAAACCAGCTCATAAGAAACATTTCTCTGGCAACACCTCCTGTTAGTTCAGAAAGGGTTCCAGAATAGCTCTGGGGTAGGTTGACTGACTCCAACCCCACATGGCCACATAAAGACCTGTGAGCCCAGAAAAACTGTGAGAATCCTGGGGTCTCGAGAGATGGCTTATGGGGGATGGGACCCAGAGACGGGGCAGGGGCTCCCACAGAAAACCCAAGTGGCCCGGAGGGTACCAACCAGGGGAGGTGCGTGAGACTAAAGCTGGACTTTCTCTGGCTGGTCCAGACAAGGTCTCACTGTCAAGTTCCTGAGGCTCAACGGCCACAGGCCCCCGAGGCTGTGGTCCGTGGACTTGGCCATGACTCCCAAGAGGAGGACAGGGGCGTCTGGGGGGGCTCAGTCAGTTAAGCGTACGACTTCAGCTCAGGTCATGATCTCACAGTTCGTGGGTTCAAGCCCTGCGTTGGGCTCTGTACTGACAGCTCAGAGCCTGGAGCCTGTTTGGGATTCTCTGTCTCCCTCTTTCTCTGACCCTCCCCTGTTGTGCTCTGTCTCTCTGTCTCTCAAAAATAAATAAAAAACATAGAAAAAAAAAGAGGAGGACACTGCTTGCTGCCCAGGGAACTCCGATTTACATCCCAATCCTCCCCAAGCTATGTTCCCGGCAAGAAAGCCCAGCTCCCCTGAGCCCTGCAAGCGGTCCACTCGACGAATTTGGCTGGCGGCCACCCAGGGGCTTGGTGTCCATCCACGTGCCTATGTCTGCGCTCTCTCATTCATCCGCCTGGCAGGGATTTACAGGGTAGCACGAATGCTCCAGGTGAGGCCCGGGCTCTGAGGGCGTGAAAGGGCAAGTACTTCTCAGTGTTGCCTAAGAACTACTGGGAAGAATTTGGAAGGAAATGCAGAGACACCACGACCAGAACAGGAATGTTAATGGGACGCCTGGGTGGCTCAGGGGGTTAAGCGAGCGACCCCTGGTTTCGGCTCAGGTCACCATCTCACAGCTCGTGAGATCGAGCCTCACATGGGGCTCCATGATGACAGTCCAGGGCGTGCTTGGGATCCTCTGTCTCCCTCACTCTCTGCCCTGCCCCCACTCGCGTGGGTGTGCATGCTCTCTCTCTCTGAAAACAAACTAAAAAGAAAACATGCAGTCATTCATTTGTTCAATTATTCAATCATTCAGTCATTCAAGTACACGGTGTTAGAGCAAGTTTGCGGCACGCCCTTCTGTAACCACATACTGTCCTTGAGAGCAAGGGTGGGGCATCTCCGCCCTGTTCCCTGATGCATCATCCCCCGGCCTCCAACTGCACCTGGCACACAGTAGGTGCTCAATAAACACTTGCTGAGTGAGTGACCCACTTTAAGGTTAAACTGCTCATCCGAGAGTGGCACCCACGTGACCATCTCCACCTGGGCCTCCCGTGACGCAGCCAGATGCTGGGGCCTACATCACACCGGTAAGATCCCCGCTGCGGGTTCTTCTTACTGAACCAGCACCCAAGGGGCCCGTCGAAGTCTGACTTTGGTCCTCACAGCGTTAGCCCCTTTTTGCACCTAAGGACAGACACCGCCATGCAAAGAGGGCAAGGCCCCAGACACCGGAAGGTGCAACGGCAGGACTCGAACCCCACCCTCCTGAATGTCCCACCCCTGCGTTTCCTCCACCTCCCCGCCTGCTGCGGCCATCAGATGCCGCTGAAGCAGCACTGACTTCCCCCCACGATCTGGCTCGGAAACCTGGAGGGATTACATTTTTCCACTGACGGCACCGAGTTGCTGAAAATCCACGGGGCTCCGCATTACAGGAAAAGCTTAGGAAACTCATTAAGCAGGGCTCTGACAGCCTGTTCCTTTTTCCATCCCTCCCCCAAAAGGCCTCGTATTTATGCATGAGGAAAGACAAAAATCTCCAGTGTAGGATAGGAAAAACTTCCCACTGCTGTTCCCTCCATTATAGAGCAGAACGCCTCGGATTAACCCTTTGCAGCCACTTCCTGCCTAATCATTGGTGACTGCTAATGACACCTCCCCCCCTCCCCCACATGAAGTAGCAACTCAGGGAGGGAGGGGGGCTCACAGGGGTGAGTCCTGCGAGGCAGGTGGGGAAGCCAAGTGCAAGCAAAGGAATCTGGCAGGGCGGCAGGGAGCCAGGTCCACCAGCTCTCCGCAAAATTCAGGCAGGGACTTATGCGAAGGCCAGGAGGAGACCAGGGGTGACAGAGGCCAGGCAGAGTGAAGCACACGTGACTACTACCAACTATGACCGACCGGGCGCTCGCCACACACCGGGTGCTCTGCTGGGCATTTTACACTCGTTACAAGGGAATTCTCACTGTTGTATTACAATTCCCTTTTTACAGATGGGGAAACTGAGGCTTAGGCAATGTCACACAGCTAGTAGACGGGGGAGTGGGTATTTGAATCCAGGCCGATGCCGCTGGGAAGGCCCTAAAGGGTCACACCAGAGCCTCCATCTACAGACAGGGAAACTGAGGCCCACAGCAGATGCCATGGAGAAGAGGTGGGCTCAAAGCGGCACGGTTTGGATATGCACCTTAATCACTTTTCGGAAAACTCCCCGGAGGTGGGAACCATCTTGTTACCTTTAATGCCTCACACAGAGTTTTGCAAACAGTAGGAGCGCTGTAAATGCCTGTCGCTCAGCTCTGAAGGCTATTAGGGTGAAGAACCGCATAGCCCCTAAATACCCCAACTTTGAATACAGAACCCCAAGTTCCAGTCTGGATCTGTCGCTGACTTGCTGTGTGTAGGTCTCGTTCCCTCCCTTGGCTCTGGCTCCCCAAACACGAAAAGGGTAGGATGGAATGATCTAGATGTTGTGACAATCAAAGCTCAGGAGCGGCTCTTGGAAGAGGAAATTGATACCAGAGTCCAGTCCCTCAGGGATCCATTTACACTTGCTTCATATAAAAACTTTTACGGATAATGAAACTGTTTACCCATCCTCCACCAGGGCAGCTACCTTGGTATGCTCTTTGAACTTAGCACCAGAGGTTCTAGAGCCTTCCGGGTACTTCCTGCCAAGATGTCTGCAGAGGGTGGGGGAGGCATCTGCCTCAACACAGCCCCACATCTATCACTCCTCCGACCAGAAGGCAATTACCAGGAAGAAAGAACAGACCTGGAGCCACGAACTGAGGTATTACAGATGTTAAATTACAGGTGTGCCTAGGGAAGGGCCATTTCTAGAAAACCAAGCTGCTGAGCGACAGGAACATGGGCTGCTGGGTAATTTCTGGCTTTGGCAGAAAGCAAATATTTGGATGCAGAACCTGACGACACAGGTCCGGGAATTCAACGGACCACGACAATATCTTCGATGCTGGGGGTACAACGCGGCCTGCCCCTTGTGCCACAGGTCATAACTAGCATGACAGCAAGGCACTGACTGTGTGCCAAGTGCCACGCAGGCCGCCTGACAAGCACGTTGTGTCCTCCTCATCACACCTCTGTCGGCACACACTCTTTGCTCCATTTCGTAGCCGAAGGGAGGAAAAAATGCTTTATCAGAGTAGAAAGACCTGCCCAAAATTACACCAGGAGTCAAAGGTTATTTTACCTAAAAGCTAGGAAATTCCAAAGCCCTACTAATGTCTTGGCCTCTCTTAGAGTCTGCCGGCTAAGGCCACATGGTTATCTGGGGCCTGGCAGGGACCTCAAGTCACATCTCTTGGCTCCCAGATTAGGCTCTTACCATTCATATATTAGTGGTGCTCATTTGTGGGCAATTTTGCCCCCAAGGGATGTTTGGTAAAATCTGGAAACACTAGGGGCACCTGAGTGGCTCAGTCGGTTAAGCATCTGACTTCAGCTCAGGTCATGATCTTGCATTTCATGGGTTTGATTCCTGCATTGGGCTCTGTGCTGACAGTTAGCTCAGAGCCTGGAGTGTGCTTCGGATTCTGTGTCTCCCTCTCTCTGCCCCCTCTCGGTGCTCTGTCTTTCTCTCTCTCTCAGAAATAAATAAACATTAAAAAAAATTTTTTTTAACCTGGAAACACCATATAGAGGCCAGGGGTCCTGTCCAACATCCCACAATTCACAAGATAGTCCCCCCCACCCCCATGGAGAATGATCTGGCCCCAAGAGTCGAGGCCGCTGTGATGTGAAACCCTGTTCTGCATCATGATGCCTCTCAGGAAAGGTACACTGCATCCTTCAATCCATTGTCTTGACTGGGAGGGACAAGAAATGAGGCATCAGCAGACCTGGGCTGGAGTCCAGGTTGTAAACTATGGGACTCTGGACAAGTAAGTCCCATCTCCTCCCCAAGCCTCAGTTTTATCATCTGTAAAACAGGGATCACAAAAAGAACACCTGCGTGGTGGGGGGAGGGGAGGTGCATGCCATGAGAGCGTGGTAAGACAGTGTGCTTTGTTCAGTGGCTGGTGTGTCGGAAGTGCTCAAGATGTGTTACTTGTTAAGCCTTAATTTCCCCACCTGCGAAATGGAACAATGGTTCAGCCTTGCAGTGACACTCAAACTTTTTCCCTCTGACACTGTCACACAGACGATGGCCCCGCTACAAGACACACACAACCTGGCGAGGTGGTAGCCAAAGAGAGTGACTGGGCCAGCAGTGGACTTTTTGTGCGCCGGGGACAGATGCTTGGTGTTGAAGCCGCCAAGAGCTGGCGGCTTGTTACCGCAGCCTAACATGCCCTAACCTGACAAATCCATCGAGCTTCACAGGAGCACAAAGCAGCTGATCCTTATTTTACACCTCCTAGCTTCCAGGTGCTGTGCTAAGTGCCTCACAAGGAAACCAAGGCTCACAGAAGCAAAGTCGCCTGTCTGAGGTCCCAGAGCCAGTTTGCGGCAAAGCCAGAATTCAAACTCAGATCTGTCTGAAAGGAGAGCAAAGCTCTTAACTGGATTGACCTAATTCTACCTGCATCCAATTTTTTTTCCCCTCAATCGGGAAAAGGCAGCCAAGGACAGCAAATTTATGTTTAAAAACCAAAAGTAGGTGCATTGGCGTGGCTCAGTCGGTTAAGCATCTGACTCTTGGTTTCTGCTCAGAACACAATCTCACAGTTTGTGGGTTTGAGCCCCGCATCAGGCTCTGCGCTGACAGTGTAGAGCCTGCTTGGGATTATCGTGCTCTCTCTGTCCGCACCTCCCCGCCCCCGCCTGTCCACACACACTCTCTCTCTTTATCAAAATAAATAAATAAAGTTAAAAACAAAAACAAATGAAAGAATTGTTCACAAACTTTGACATGTTTAACTCCTGGTAGTAATTTACGCTTTAGGATCCTCCCTTCCATGGGGCAGGGCCGTCTGAGGACTCCCTGGCCTAGACACTGATGCTGGAGAAAAGCCGCTCTTGCATCCTTTGCTCCCAAATCAGAGCGCCGAGCTCACTGCCATGTGTAGCTCAGCTTTTATGATGAATATCTGATGAGTTAAATGTGGGTGAGGAGCACTTAGGATCCAAAAAGTGGATTCCATCCCATATCAGGAGAGTCATGCCAACTCCTAAAAGGGCGTATTGCTCTTAACCCCCTGGGACCCTAAACCCAGCCTGGTGGAGCTGCCTCCTTTAAGCACAAGAACCCGTGAGGTGAGAGAAGCATCCACTGGGAGCACATTACAGGCCTTGGGCAGGTCACTTGAGTGCGGCCCACAGCAGTGTACTCATCTGTGCGAAGAAGGATTAAGTAATACTTCCTGGCCATGCTCAGACTGTCAGTTGTGATGGGTATAAAAGGGAAGAAACTGGTATGCGTTATCTACTGCTGCATAACAAATAGCCCCAAACCTTACTGCCCCGAAGCAACAACCACTTGGTGTCTCTCAGAGTTTCTGGGCATCAGGGGTCTAGGAGGGGCTTAGCTGAGTGGTTCTGGCTCAGGGCGTCTCATGAGGTTGGACATGAGCTGTTGACCAGAGGTGTAGCCTCACCCGCAGGCTAAAGGATCCACTCCTAAGCTTGCTCACATGGCTGGTGGCAGGTTTCACCTCCTGGCTGGTGGCTGCCTGGAGGCTTCCGTTCTCTGCCATGTGGGCCTCCCTGCGGGGCTGCCCAAGCATCCTCAAGGCATGACAGCCGGCTTCCCCCAGAGTGCATGTTCCAAAACAGGGAAAGAGTAACCAAGAGACCCTGCAGCTCTCTGCAGCTTGAGCTCAGAAGGGACACTGTCACTTTGGCTGAGTTCTACCAGCCACAGAAACCGGTCCTGGGAGGAGGCAACCTCACAACGGTGCAAGTCAGAAGGTGAGACTCCACGGGGCCCACTCGGAGGCTACCTATGTGTGTTTGAGCATTGCCTGAGCGGCCAGGCAAGTGATTAGAACTTGTGATCAGATTACAATGACGTTGCTAGCAACCAGCTACTGAGGTCCTACTGTGTGCCAAGCACTGTGTCAATATGACCTCCACCATAGCCGCGGAGCAAAGGGGTATCATTGTCCCATATTACAGAAGAGGAGGCCTAAAGAGACCAAGTAGGCTCCCCAAAGTCATGTAGCAATGGAGAGGCAGAACCGGGGTTCAAACCCACAGCTCTGGGACTCCATAGCTCACTCTCCTGACCGAAGGTCGTGTGCTGGAGCTGGCCTGCCCTGGAGGCCCAGAGACAACTGTGACATTATCCATTGTGAGCCAGGTGTTTAACGCAGTCGCTCAACTGAATGAACACATGATTAAACAAAAGGCGTCAAAAGCAAAGGTAGCAAATAGATCTTCTCATTCTCTACTTCCCACTTTTGCCAGCATCTATGGTCCTGGGGTCACTGCTGCCTACTGAGTGTCCATGGGGTAAGTACCACATAACAACGATACAGCGAGCTTCCTTTCCCAGCTCCGTGTGCCATGACGGCTAGCTGCTGGCTTGCACTTGGCCCTGGTGGGAGTATTTATACCACGGGAATAGACAGATGCTACAAATCTGGGCTTTTCCCCACAAAGACCCAGTTGTAAGGCATCTCCGAGCAAACCACTGTAACTCACTCAGTATGTCATTTCCTGTCATAGGGAATTATCTTGATGACTCCTAGCTAAAGGCCCCATTCTTCATGAAACCCCAAAATATAACATTCCCTGTGATACGTATCAATCCAGATTTCCTTCCTGAAATGTTTGACTTCCTGATGAGGAAGCAAGAGGCACTTGTCTGAACAAAACAGCTGAGAGTTTAAAACGCCGAGAGAGAAAAAGCAAGTGTAACAGAGGGGCCCTCGGGTCAGAGGGATAGAAAGGGGGGCAGTGGGTGTTCAAACCTCAGGGATGCCTTGGAAATCCTAAAAATGGAGTACAAAACCGATCCACATCTGCAGTCACTCCTGACAGCCAAAAATGGGAAATGACCCACACGGCCAGCCAGGGCAGTTAATAAATCATGCAGCACACCGCATAACCACGAGCAATGTTTTTTCCTTCCTTAAAGATATATACAACTGCTACATTTGGGGGGACCTGAGTGGTTCAGTAGGCTGAGCATCTGTCTCTTGATTTTGGCTCAAATCGTGATCTCCCAGTTCGTGGGATTGTGCCCTGCGTCAGGCTCTGTGCTGACAGCGCAAAGCCTGCTTGGGATTCTCTCTCTCCTTCTCTCTGTCCCTCCCCCTCTCACACATGCACACGTTCTCTCTCTGTCTCTCAAAACTGAATAAATGTTAAAAAAAATTTTTTTAATCAATAAACATTAAAAAAAACCCTGCTGCATTCTTGAAGGGTTAGAAAAACACAGAAGGCCAGCAATTTGGTTTGAGAGAGGGAAGAAAAAAGACAGGAAAGAAAGGCATTTGCATGCCAAGAGCGGTCTTGTTAATGTTAGAATCATGGATCGATTTTGTTTCTGTTCAGTCTCTCTAGACTTTCCGAATATGAAACCAGCACACCTCACTTTCTTAGCTGGGGGGAGGGGAGCAGGGATCAACATTATCTCGCACAAGCGGAGCCCCGCGGAGCCGCCAACTCTTCGTCCTGCCCTGCATGTTCTCCAGGTCTCTCCCAGAGGCCCCGGCTTTGGCCCCGGCCTTTGACCATGGCTGGATCCATGAAGGGGCCATTGTTCTCAGGGTGACATCATCCTGTTGCCTGGAGGGTGAAAGGGAGCCCTGAGACTGGGTGTGTCCAGCCTGAGAGAGTGGCCGCAGTTAAGTCCAACACCCCAACCCCACGCCCCAAGGGGCAGCCTGAGGGTGGGGCGCCTGATGGGGCTCTGGACGTGCTGCGGCAGGTGGCACTTGGCACCGACCTCGGGAGATGGAGGAAGGGGGCGCACGGCCGCTGGACCCTCCTCCCCTGCATCCTGGTCTCAGAAGTATAAAAACCTGGAAGTCTGGGGCGCCCGGGTGGCTCAGTCAATTGAGTGTCCGACTTCGGCTCAGGCCATGATCTCACAGTTCATGGGTTCGAGCCCTACACTGGGCTTGCTGCGGTCAGCACAGAGCCCGCTTTGGATCATCTTCTGTCCTCCCCCCGTCCCTCTCCTACTTCCACTCTCTCTTTTAAAAATAAATTAAAAAACAGAAGCAAACAAATACCCCCAAAATCCTGTACCTGGCACAGAGTAGGTCCTCAGTAAGCAGTGGCTAGAGGTGAAGAGAGCTGGAGAGTTCTGCAGGCAGAGGGAGCCATGAAGGCATAGGCCCTGGGTCTTGGAAAGAACCCCAGCCCTCCCCGGGCTAGACTTCTGGTGTGCACTTCTAGAAGGTGTGCAGCAGGCCTCAGTTTACCCATGTGTGACATGAAGATGATGCCACAAAGGGAACACAAAAATGAGGGAGAGGGGATTTCAGGAAGGCGGGCTCAACGTAAGCTCCTACACCAGGGTGAACTGGGCCAACCGAAGACCCTGGCCCTCACAGCCTTCACTTTCTTCTTCTTCTTCTCCTTTTTATTAATGTTTATTTACTTATTTAGAGACAGAGGGAACGCATGAGTTGGGGAGAGGCAGAGAGGGAGAAAGACAGAGGATTCCAAGCAGGCTCCACACTGTCAGCGCAGAGTCCGATGCAGGGATGGATCTCACAACCAGGAGATCATCACCTTAGCTGCAATCAAGAGTCGGACGCTTAACCGGCTGGGCCCCACGCGCCCCTCACAGACTTTACCTTCCAGTGGAGGACCCAGAACAAACAAGTAAGAGGGAAAGAAGCACAACTGGGATCAGTAGCGGGAAGACATCAATGGGGTGGGGGTGGGGGTGCAGTGGAGAGAAACAAGGCCAGATTCTTCCCAGCTTCGGGTGTGAGGAAGCCTCTCTGTGGAGGGGCAGAGGGAGGGAAGGGCATTCCAGGGAGTGGTGAGGGCAAACACTGTGGGTCTGCAAGGGGCCTGTGCCGACTGAGGAAGAGCAGGAGGTCAGAGTGGCACGAGTAGACTGGACATGGGGCACAGCAGTTAAGAGATGAGGTAGAGAGGGAAGGAGAGCCAGATCCCTCGGTGGCCTGAAGGCCATGGTGAGAAGCTGGGGTTTTCTAAATCTGGGGTGAGGCAGGGGGATGATCTAACCCCTTGGGTTGCTGGATGGAGAATGGACTGGAAGGGAAGGGGCCAGAATGAGGAGAGTGTAGTAAGTTGAATAACGGCCTCCAAAAAGACATGTCCACCTCCTCACCCTGGCGCCTGTGTATGTGACTTCACTTGGAAAAACAGTCTTTGGAGATGTAATTAAGGATAGATTACCTGGTGGGCCCTAAGTCCAATGATAAGTGTCCTTATAAGAGACAGAAGACAAGGCCACGTGAAGACAGAGGCAGCCGTAGGCCAAAGAAGGCGTGGAGCCACCAGAAGCTGCAAGAGACGGGAGGGTCCTCCTCTGAGCCTGGTGGGCGGCGTGGCCTGCCCATCGATGGACTGGGGACTTCTGGCCTCTAGACTTCGAGAGAGAATCTCCCTTGTTTCCAGCCACTAGGTTTGTGGCCATTTTGTACAGCAGCCTTGAGAAACTAACATGAAAGAGACATGTATGATATTGGGGCTTCTGAAGATGATAGCCACACACATCCCTTTCCTTTAAAAATTTCTGCCACTTGCTAAAAAAATGTGTGTGTGTGTGTGTGTGTGTGTGCGCGCGCGCACGTGCACACGCGCTTGTGTGTGTGGAGTAGGGAGATGCTGGGCTCTGCTGAATATTTTAAGCATCCATTTCACTCTATAATCGATGCAGAATCAAATACTCCCACTCAGCCTCTGGAGGGAGGGCTCAACACACAGCACGGGCGCCAGTGCTCAGACAGCGGATCCCCAGGGCAGGGCCATGGACCCCGAGGCAGACCCACACCAGAGTGCTGGAGCCCCAGGCTTACCCACCCATTCCAGCTGTGTGACCCCAGGCCTATGACTCTCTGTGCTTTGGATTTCTCATCCCTGAAACCTGGGACTATTCCCTCAGCCCCAAGTTTACCTCGGGGTGGGTGTGCAGATTCAACAACACCAGTTTCCAGAGAGTAGCAGGTGCTTGGTGGATGTCAGATCCCGCCCCCTCCCACACACACACACACACACACATACTCTGTTGACTGGGCAAACACTCGGGCTACAGGGACAGTCCCCCCAGGCCAAATTATATACAGCCAGCTCCCAACGGTGGAAGGTGGGGGGCACAATTTTGCCTGCGGGGGACACTTGGCAGTGCCTGGAGACGTTTTTGGTTGTCATGACTGGGAGGGTGCTGCTGGCATCTCATGGGGAGAGGCCACAGCTGATCCTACCACTCATGAGACGGCTGCCTCCCTGCCGGCGAAGGAATTACCTGGCCTGAGATATCAGTGGTGGTGACCGAGAAGCTCTGATACATGGCAGCAGGCTGATGCTACACACAGGTGTTTGACACCCCGAGACTGTACCCTCCTTCCCAGCACACCTATCATAGCATCGTGTGCTCACGGCTTTGTGATCTGCCCCCTTGGAAAACACCTTTAGGGAGACAGCAGTTGTGTCTGTCTGTTCTCGGCCACCTCCCCAGCGCCAGCACCCTGGGGCGCGCTCCGTAAACACAGGCGGACTGGACACGTGAGTGAATGAATGAAGATACACACATAATATACACCTCACGTTGAGTGCAGAGCCTGGCACATGACACACACTCATAGAACGCCAGCCAGATTCTTATTCTTTCCAAAAGCAACCTGTCTGGCCATCTGGGCAGGTGGGACTTGAATCCACAGAGTCCAATCACCACTCCCAAGCCCCCGTTGTGACATGAGATGCAGACTAATCAGGCACTTACTGCATCCCAGGCACTTAACAGATGCCAGGGGTGTGCTGGTTCTTACTTAACTCTCTCCTACTGGACCAACTACCAGATAAGTCCCAGGCGATTCCCCATTGTACAGATGATGATGCTGAGGCTAAAAGAGGTGATTTAACTTGCCCAAGTTCACTGGGCCAGCTCGTGCAGGACCTGAGACTCGACCTCAAGTCTGTCCCATCCCAGAGCCCTCTCTGTGTAGCATCCTTTGACCTTGGAGACCCCCCACTTCCGCTTTTCTTGCAGCTTTGGCTCTGTGGCACTGCCATTGTTCCTGGGTTCTGGAACTTTCTATCTAGCCTCTACGTGGAGTCCAGCTAGTCTGCTGGGCTCACACTGGGCTGCAACACAAACGTGCCTCTTCCTGCCTTTGTCCCTCGAAGACAATGCACTTGTTTTTCCCTCTTTCCCTCTTTTATTCCTTAGACACAGAAGCCAGCCATTAGCAAATTATTTCAAGGCTGGCTTTAGAAAACATTTCGGGCACGCCTTTGAGGGTTCCTTTACGCCTGTGATAGACTCTTCCATAGTGCTCTGAGTGCATTTACGCCTGGGGCAGGACTTGGAACTGAAGGACTCTTTAGATAAATCACGTACAAGTTCAAGTGGTGACGACGAAACTCCCGCTCCTCTCCCCACCCCAGCACGGATACTGCCCCTGTCCCCAGACTCAAGTAATTGTCTGTGTGGCTTTAAAAAGTTTCCTCCTATAAAACAAATATTTAAGTAAGGTCCCAGAGTAAAAGGGGCGTGTGTGGATTTTCCAGTTCACTGGGAATCTTTGAAGGGATGGCTGGGGAGAAAAGGACTGGTTGTTGTAACGGCGACAGCGGACTCTGAAGGCACACACGCCCCATGCTAGGCGTGGCCGCACGCCTCCCACGTTTACAGGCACATCCGCGCCCATAAATGATAATAATAGGGAATGGAAACGTGAAGTGATGATAATCCCCATTTCACAGAGGAGAAAGCTGAGGCACAGAGAAGGGAAGAATCCACCCAAAGTTGCCCAGCCGGGAAGTAGCAGTGCTAGGACTCAAATCCCGCCCTCTGTAACCGTCTGTCGCCCATCTCAGCTCTCCCCTCGCCCTGCCCAGTCAGAACGACAGGAGATCACTGCATCCAACGGGGAGAAGGCCACTGACAAGCGTGTGCGTACTCTGCACCTGCCTGGTGCCAGGTGCCCGTTTGACCCTCCACACAATGCCGTGGTGGGCCCATTTGACAGAGGAGGAAACTGAGGCCTGGTAAAGGACCCAAATCCCTCAACCAGGGTGTACCAGAGTCTGATTCAAGCTCTCAACCCCCATGCAGGCTGGTGCTCACCACTCGGTAGATGCCAAATGCTAAATGGGCAGGAACCCAGAGCCCAGAGTCATTTAGCACGTATTTTCACTGTTGCAGGTGCCGTGATGCAACCGTGAGCAGAGGCACAGCCTGACTTCATTCATTCCTTCACCAGGCTGGGGCGGGGGGCGGGGGGGGGGGGATAGGGGGGTGGGGCGGGCAGGCCACACAGGCCTAGGGACTCAACGCCCAGGGTCACATGGCTCCCAGGGTGAGAGAGCTGAATGTATGACCAAACCCCATGCCCTTAACTGCACTGCCATAGAGAGTAATGAGAGAGACCAAGAGAGGTAGACATATGCAGACAAAGACGGAGACAGAGACAGAGAGACAGCAAGAATGAGTAAGAGCCCTTCTCTCCCTGGCCTAAGAAACCCTTTCCAGTGGACAGCTTAGAGGAAATGTCTTCTAAATTCAGGCCCCACTGATTTTTCCGGGGCTACAAAGCAGCCCCGACCCACAAGGGAACATGTCATATTAGTGACCCGTGTGTTTGCATCTGACTGCTCCGGTAGCTGTGTGACCCTGGGAGAGTCACCACACCTCTCTGGGGATGCAGAGTCCCTGCACCTGTCAGCGCGGCTGTGAGCTCTCAGTGACCTCGAGTGTGCAGAGGGCCAGCTCAGGGCTTGGTGTAGCTGCAGAGCACCATCCCTCAATGCCGGGGCAACACACCATCTGCGTGTACCCCCACGCTGGGCCCAGGGAAGCAGCTGGCCTAGCCCTTCGCCTGCCTTCAGGCCCCCTTGAGCTGGGCTGACCCGTCAGGTGGCAGAAGGCTCCCATGTGAAAACGCAAAGCCCTCTCTTTGAGTTCAGTCAGTGAGGTGATCTTCCCTGAAGTTATCGGGAAGGTCTGGAGGGGAAAAAAGGAGGAACTTAGCTAGAGAGAGCCTGGAGTGGAGGGAGAGGCATCAGAGCCTGAGATCCAGGCCCTGGCTCTGCCATTCACTCGCTGTGCTACCCCAGGAAGGTGCCTCTCCCTCTCTGGGCTCGGTCCCGCCTCTCTTAACCACCAGCGAGTTCCCTGAGATCAATTCTGCACTGTCCTCTAGCAGGACGCAAAAGCTGAGGTTTTAACCATTAGAAGTCCTTCCATCCTGGTCTCCTAAATCCCATCGAGCCTGCCTGAATGAGAGACAGCAGAGCCCCAGGACCCAGGCCGCGCCCCAGGCTCCCGGGCCAGCAGGTGAACTTGCCCACTGGCTCGGGACTCCCGGACAGTCAGAGGCGACTTCACGGTTCTGCCACACAACTAAAGCCACAACCCAACCTGCACACGGCACGGACACTCAGCCACCCTGGGAGGCTCGGAGGCCACGAAGCAGGTGCCTAACTGATCCTCCCTAAAAATAGGGGAGCTCTGGCATTTGTGTCTGGGGCCAGAGTGTCGGCACTTACAGAAAAGCCAGCTGGCACTGCGGGCCTGACTCACTCGCCGGCCCCGTCCTCACAGGCTGGGGACACATTTCCCGACCGCTTCGGGACACAGCGACTCCGCCGCCAGGGCAGTCACCACCACCGGTGCCTGTCTCCCAGGCACGGGGAACAGGAAGCGGCCAGGCTTGACTGACAATGATTCTGGAAGAGACAACTTCCCTGGTTGGATCTCGAGGGACCCCTTCCCCCCCGCCATCCGCTCCAATATGGGGGAGCACAGGAGGGAGGAGTTTTTGCTGTTGCTTTAATATTTTACAAAAAAAAAAAAACACACACACGCGTAATAAGCTTACAAGGTCTGGTGGCTCGGAGTCCGTCTGCCTTTTCCTCAGGGAAGAAAATCTCTGTTGGCTGCGGGCGGAGAAACGGCGGAAAGATTCCCGACTCCGGGAGGCCAGGTGTCGGAAGGAGGAGGTGCGCTTGAAGGGGGTCCGGCTGGCGGGCTCTCCGCTCGCCCGCTCGTGGCCCACCGTGCTAGTCACTAAGTTGAGGGCTTCCTGAAAGGACCTCCTCACGGTGCCCATCCACTGGGTCATGTGGGTTTGGGCCACCGTAAGTTTGTCTCCCAGGTAATCCATGGGGCCAGAGGAGGGGAGGAAGGCGGTGAGCGAGGGAGAAAGCAATTGAAGTGCCAGGGTCCTCTCCCTCTCTCCACTTTCTGCTCCTGCAAGGTCTGGGCTCGCCTGGACAGCAAGCCCGGCAGAGATCAGCCAAACCGGGAGGAAACAACCATCGCTGAGCCAGCAGCCGGCAGCACCTGCGGGTCTCGCCGAGAATTCGGAGGCAGGTCAGGGTCAGGCCGGGAGTCCACCCACCCGACTTGTAAAGTCAACACGCTGGGCGGTCCCAGCCCCAGCCCCAGCGGTGGCAGGGCAGCACTCACAGCGGCACCGGCTGTGACGGGAGCTTGGGGGAATCTAGCAGCACTCACTCCAGGGTGTGACAGTCCCCGCGAGGTGGGGGAGGAAGAGGCGGTAGCCCTGGGCTCACCCCGGGGCTCGCTGTCCCTCCCGCGTGCACACTGGAAGAACCAGGTGGGCAGGCTGCCCCCAGCTGGACCCTGCTCACCTGACCCGTGCCATTCAGGTTTTTCGTCCTCGGGCCAGAGACTCCAAACCTGTCGGCCAGCAGACAGCTAGCTCACTTCCGGAGCCAGCCAGCAGGGCCCGGGGTCCCCCGGCTCTCCCTTGGCTCGGCAGCCCGGGATGACATCAGTCCCCGTCTTAGCGAGGGGCTTCGCTGCCCAGGAATGCAGGAGGGGCCTCAGGGAGGCGGCCGCCCAGGGAGCTGACGTCCGCCCCCATTTTTTTTTTCCTCCCCCAAGTCCCAACTCGCTCACCGTCCCTCGGGGCTGATGGCGACTTCACGTGCCAGCAGCCTACCCGCCCTGTGCCCTCACCGCGGGCTGCACGTGTGTGCTCGCGGCTGCAGGAGATCTGGCAGCCCTGGGAAGGTTGGGACAGTTGGGAAACTGCCTCTAGGGTGACAGGCGGCATCTCGGGACCTCCTCAGCATCTCGGCTGTCGGTCTGTCTCCCTCTGGTGGCCTGTTTCTCCGTCAGGTTTTCTACACCCTCCCCGTGTCTCAAGTTCCACTTGTTTGTCCCCAGGCTTGTCTGTGTGTCTGTCTCTCTCTCCTTTCCAGCCTCCTCTCCCTCCCTCCCTAGAAAGCAACACCCAGCCAGGTGACACAGCCCCAAGGTCCCCCAAGGAAGGAATTGGGCTGGGCTGTCGCTCAGTGAAGGCGGGGTTGCCATGGAAACCCCGGGGCACAGCATCTGCCCCGTCCTGGGCGGGAGGCTCAGCACAGGGAGCAACGGGAGGGAATGATTCATGGTTTACACTGGGTCACATGAGTTCCTGGGTTTTAACCCTTGTGGAGCTGAGTAGGCAGGGGCGGGGGGCGGGGTAGTGCGGCGACAAGACAGTAGCATCTGAGACCAGAGAGGGTGCCTGTCGGGAAGGATCACTGCAGCTGGATAACAGAGGGGAGACACACTTGTTGAAGGGGCTCTCTCCCTCCAGGGGGGACCCACGCCCCCATTTTGCAGGTGAGGAAATGCAGGCTCAGAGATGTACACTCACTTGCCCACAGTCACACAGCAAAGATACTACCAGGGCACAGACAGAGGCTGTTCTGACTCCCCTCCCCCACGGTGCTCTGGGTCCGACATGGCACCTAGCCCAGAGCTGGAGTTCAATAAATATTTATTGTTAGAACGTCGAGTCCAGGACTGATACCTTGATAGGTATGACCGCATCCCAGTGCCTTCCCCCACCCATGTTACCTCAGTTTTGAATAAATATTTGCTAGACACTGATCAAAGGGTCTTGCTTGAGAACGTTTTTATGAAAGCATTTCTGATGATACGGCTGACCCAGATCTCTTTCTATTCTGGATTCCCAGTCCTTATGGCTGTTCATTCGTTCATTCATTCATTTGCTCATTCACTCCAACATTCAGAGAGTATTCAGAGAGTACTTGCTCTGGGCCAGGCACTGGGTACCGAGACTAAGTAGATCCCTGCCATCAAGGACTAAGCAGGCAACGATGACAGTGACTAATATTTACTGAGAGCAAAACTGAATTCCCAATACCATCCTCAGAGAAGGCGAAGTCATCAGCTAAGGTTGTCCAGTGTGGTAGGAACTCAAAGACGGCGCCCAATGCTCCTGGCCCCTGTCATCCACACCCGGCATGGTCGCCTCCCACAGTGAATCAGAGTTGGTCTCTGAACCCAAGAATAAAAGGCGGAGATGACAGGGCATGACTTCCAAAGCTGGGGCAGAAAAAGCATCCGTTTCCTCTCTTCGATGGTGCCAGGGGAAGCCAGCCACCATGTAGTGAGGACGCAGAGCCTGATCTGGGGACTCTGAGGCCCCCAGCCCAAAGCCAGCACCAACTTGCCAGCCGTACGAGTGAACCACTTTGCAAGTAGATTCCACCTCCCCGGTCAAACCCTCAGATGATCTCTACCCTTGACTTCAACCTGATGAGAGTCCCTGAGGCAGAGACCCCCCCCAGCCCAACTGCTCCTGAATTCCTGACCCACAGAAATCACATGACATGCAGGACAGTGTCTGGCTCATTGGGAAACCGAGGAAAGGGGGATTGATGGGGGGAAAGAATGGTGAGAAGGTGAGGAGGGGTTTCTGCAGCAGCTACAGGTCCCGTATGTTAGGAAGCATGACCCCATCCTGTAGATGAGGAAACATGCATGGGGCACCAGATTCCACCTCCATATGTGTGGCTGCCATCCCCCTCCACCCTCCATGGTCCCAGGGCTTCTGCTCTCAAAGTGGGACCGTTTCCTCACGTGGAGTGACCACGGTCAGCCTCCTGCAGCAGGCAGGCCACCTCACAACCCTGCTCCCTCATCCAGCGAGCTAGGAACAGCCGGAGGAGGCAGACATAGCAAACAGCTGAGTCCTTCCCACCTGGGCCCTGCAAAGCGACACCAGAAATACCTAAAGTGCTGCAAAAGGACACAGCTTTTTAACAGACCATCTGGACACAGAGCCGGGAAGTCTGGGAACCTTTGGGAGGGAAAAAAGTTCAATCAAAACAGTATACAAATCACCTTAAAATGATAATACCCAGCGTTGGCCAGGCTGTGATGAAAGAGACATTTTTATCTACAGCAGATGGAAAAGGCAATCAGTATATATAATTCCAAAGGGAATTTAACATCCAAGATCAAAAGTATTATTTATCAACAACGGCCTGGGGCGCCGAGGTGGCTTAGTCGGTTGAGCCTCTGACTTCGGCTCAGGTCAGGATCTCATGGTTCATGGGTTCGAGCCCCGCATCGGACTCTATGCTGACAGCTGAGAGCCTGGAGCCTGCTTCGGATTCTGCATCTCCTCTCTCTCTCTGCTCCTTCCCCACCCACACTCTGTCTCTCTCGCTCTCTCAAAAATAAATAAACACTAAAAATAAACAAAAAAACAAAAAACAATGGCCTGCTAACTAGTGACCTACATGCAAAAGCATATACCAATGTCTGTACTTACTTTGATATGCACAGGAAAAACAAAAAAGATGTACTAAGAAATGGCTGGTTGGCTAGATTTTTATTGAGCAATTGTAGCAAAATGTTAGCAGTTCTATTATTTAGCTGGTGAGGGTCTGTGAGTCCCCCGTTCCCTATATAACTCTTCTGTATGTTTAAAAATGATGCAGGGTAGAAGGATGTGCCTGCCTTCTCACCCTGAAGTTCATGATCCAATTTCACACCGAGAAACCTGTCTTTGAAAATGAGAAGGATCCATATACAAACATTTGGCCACAAGGATGTTTACTGTGGTCATCTATGAGTTGTACATTTGTGAAAAATTAGTAAGAGCCTAATACTTTTGTAAAAATGCCCCATCTAGGGGCACCTGGGTGATTCAGTCAGCTAAGCATCCAACTCTTGATTTTGGCTCATGCTGTGACCCCAGGGTCATGGGATCAAGAGCCATGTTGGGCTCCAAGCTGAGCATGGAGCCTACTTGAAATATTCTCTCTCTCTGCCCCTCTCCCCTGCTCACGCACACTCTCTCTCTAAAATAAATAAAAATTTTAACACATACTACATTAAAACATTATTTATCTTGATTACTGACTTTTTGTGTGCCTCCCTAAATTTTGTACCGTAGGTGGGTGCCCTCACCCTCATCCAGCCTTGGATTTGCTAAAGCAACATAGTATCACAGTTAAGGATTTGCAGACCTGCCTCTAGCTTTTATTAGCTGTGGGACACTAAGTAAGTTGCTTGACCTCTCTGATTTTCAGAGATGAAATCATCAAACTCATCATTGCTATTGACATGGTCGTTACCACTCCCTGGATGCCAGGAATTGCGTTACCTCATTGCATTATATCATCTGCTCCTCCCAACAATGAAATGAGGTTTCTGCTATGATTGTTACCCTCCTTGCACAGACGGGAAAACTGAAGCACAGGGGAGTTCAGCGACCAGCCCACGGGCAAACAGCTATTAAGTGGTGGGGCTTGCTAACCCTGGCTTCACACTTTGGACACGGTGGAGGAAGTCCTACCTGGCCCCACCAAATCAGTCTGGATGGAAGACAAGCATCCCGAGAAGCAGGGGAGACCAAGGCAGGACTCCACAGTCCCACCTCCATCCAGAAGGGAGGAGTGGTACGGAAGTGAGCTGAAAAGCCAGATTGCCTGCCTGCTCCCTCCTGGCTCCCTTTAGGTACAATGTGGTCTGAATGTGTGACTATAAAAAGCGTCGCTCCCCAAAAACTGGGACGCAGAACAAGCACTTTCCCCCCCAGAGGGCTCTTACTGCAAACTCTTCTATTCTCTCCAGGAAACTCCTGGGACGTTGCTGGGCATGAAAAAGGAAAGGAAGCCATCTCCTTACATAATTAATCCAAAAAATGCTGCAGAAACTGCTGACATCCAGGAAATGAATGGGAATTTTATCCACGATGGGAGGTGGGACCCAGAGATCACCATTTCCAGACAAGCGTGTGCCATTACTGGAAGGAGAATGTCGGCCATTCATTCATTCAGCAAACATTCCCCGTGCAGTTACTTTGGGCGAGCTCTGTGGGGGCCCGGACAGGGACTGATAGTCCCTCAAGAGCCCAGGGCAGCTTTCTGATTCTCAGTCATTAAGGGGGCAGACGGGGTGTGTTCCAATGGACCACCTCGAACGTGAAGCTACATTTTCTCCCAAGAATCTGATATAGACATGCACGCGCTAGAGAATTTCTCAGGCAGAAGAAAAAGCCAGAAAAAAAAGATGAGCAATTGCAACACAAGGTGTCACATGAATAACACGCTGTGGGAACGTAAGAGGGACTCCAGACCAACCCAAGAAAGGGAGATGTTGAGAAAACAAGAGCAAAGGGAAGATGACCACTTACTGAGGATCTGTTATTGGAGGAGGGGTACCTGCATGGGTTTTGAAGGATGAATAGGAGTACGCCAAGAAGGGTGAAATAAAGACCAACCATGTGCAATGGCCAGGAGACGTGACCATATTCAGTCTTGCCTCTGGGCTTTTGGGCCTGCTGCCTCCCTGTCTAAAGCTGACTTCCCCCTTTCTCCCATCTCTATAGAACCTCCCCTCACCCCAAGCCCCAGAAAGTCCTTTGGCCCTTTCCATACCAGCCCCAGAAAGTCTCATTTACATGACCCCCTTCAAGTCCCGGTTCCCCAAACATTGCTCATACCCAAAGTGTGCGTCCGGGGCCTAGAAATATGCTAACATCGCATTGCTGAGGAAGGTGATGGCGGTGAAAATCACAACCATTAATTGAGGATTTACTATGTGCCAGGAACTAGTTACCCACACACATCTCATCTCATTCAGCTCTCACAACAGCCCTGTAGGGTGAGTTCTGGTATCACTTAATCCAATTTTGCAAAGAAAGACTGTGAGGTTTAAAGAGCCAAGGACCTTGTTCAAGGTCACTGAACCAGTAGGCAGGGCTCTGGGACTTGAACGCAGGCTTGTCTGATTCCAAAGCCCTCCTCAGTGCAGAAGCCAAACTCTACCCATAACTCTAAGACCTTTTAAAGTGGCCAATTCAGCCCCAAGCCCCATGGTGTGAGGAGGTGACTTTTACACACACTTCTCTGGGATGTCCCTGACTTCCTGGGGTCAGGAAACACACGTAGAAAGACTGGTCTGCTTGTAAATCAGCCAGTTTCCTTTCTCCCCACCAGGCTTAGAGCATAAGTCCTTGGGCCACGTGGGGAAGGGGTGGCTTGTGGACCCAGTTTACACATGTTTTCTCTCCCCCTCAGATAAGCGATGCTTTCAGGGAGTCAGCCGATGTCTCAGGGTCTCCCTCCAAGGCTGACGCCCTTCAGCTCAGAGCCACAGTGGCCCTTCAGCTCAGGGCCACGGTGTCCTTCTGGTAGAGACAAGATCAGAAAGCCTGCCCATTCAAAAGGCTGTGGCAAAGAACCGATTGAGACTGTTCTTGCCTGGCACAAGGGAGACACTAAATGCCAGCCACGAGGGGTAATCCTTATTCTATTCTAATTGATGTCATGTCACCACGGGCGGCGGGGATGTGTCCCATTCACCCTGATTCACGGCATGCCGTGCTTAGGAGGCCGAGACATCCCTACCGTGCGAAATGAAGGAGCCACTGAGACTTGAACCCGAGTCATCCAACTCCCGACATCCCCCTCACTAGGCTTGTTTCCAAGGCAACAGGGAAAAGAAGTCGGCTATGGGGGAAAAAAAGAAAAGAAAAGAAAAACCCAAACCCAGAAATGGCTTGAGCTCCCCAGTGAACCCCAGGGTATTTATACACCAAGCCCAAGGCTATTTCCTTGTGTGTCCATTCATCACATTCTGACTCAAACAGCCATTTTCGTGACCTAAGACGCCCTAATGAACCTTGGAAGGGAAGGGGGAAAAATGATCTGGAAAGGATGTCTTTCTAGACACAGCCAGGGTCTCAGGACCCTTCTTCATCAGGCCCTGCCCTGAGCTCAAGGGGAAAGCAGCATTCTCTGCCATGGGGCCCCTCCGGGCACAACGAGGCCAGGCGGTAATGAGAGTCCCTCTTCTGAGCTCGGGCACCTGATAAATCAGGCCCCTGCCTCCTCTAAAGCGGAATCCAGGGTCGAAGTCACCAGGCTGGGCTGCCCACGGGGCCCTGCCACACAGCCACCCTCCTCTTCTCGGGTATCCTGGGAAGAAGGGGGGCCCCGCTGTGCTCTGTCCAGCTGCCTTGGCTGGGGCTGGACAACATGTTTCTTTCCCGCACGGCAGCTGAAATTTCTCCATTTGGGGATCAGTTAGCCAAAGAGAACCAAGATGTTCTTGGGAACAACAGCTCAGACCTGGGACGAGGGACATGTGACGACCCCTAGGAAATGCATCCCAGGGCGGTGAGCTTGCGAGACTTGGCCGAACTTGCCCCTCGACAGCACCCCAAGACGTTAGCGTTGGCATGTGGCTAATACCAGGTTAGGAGGATGGGTCAGAGGCCTTTCTCTCCTTGCTCTCTGCCTCCCTCCCTTCTGACTTCACACCTGCAGCAGGCCAGGCCGGGGGCGCCGGGCTCGCGGGGCAGCGTCATCCGGAGTCCACAGCAAGTGTAGTAACAGATCACGGCAGTTCTCGTTTGCCAATGGCCTGCTGCACACCCTGTCACTGCCGTGACCCACGTCACCCAGAAAGGTCGTGATGGCCACTGGACAGACGGGGACAGAGACACCAAATGACAAAGTCACTAGCCTGCGTCACAGGGATGCTACGCTGCGTGCAGAGCCGTGAATCACACCCAGGTCTGGCTGAGCCCACCCCCTGCACCCCTACCCCCTCAAGCACCCTGCTCTGTGAGCCCTCCCCCTGCACCCCTACCCCCCCAGGCACCCTGCCCTGTGAGCCCTCCCCCTGCACTCCCGCCCCCTGGGCACCCTGCTCTGGTGAACCCTCCCCTGAGCTCCTACCCCTCAGGCACCCTGCCCTGTGAGCCCTCCTCCTGCGCTCCTAACTCCACCCCACTCCCAGGCAACCCGCCCTGGTGAGCCCAGGAGCAGATCTTACCCTGTGTTCTTCTTTCCAGCTCTCCACTTCTCTGCCTCGGGCTTGGCTCAGCCAGAACTCCATGTAAAGCCTCATCATGATGAGCACATGGTTCCCCAAGATGGCCTCAGGGACCCCACCCTGCCTGCCCTTATTTCCAAAAAGGGCTCAGCTGTATCCGCCTGGTGGCCTCAGAGGGCACCTTGCATCCTACCTGCTCTGATGAAATGGCAGGGGGTGGGGGGGGGGAGCGGGGAGTGAACGCACCCTGAACTGGCAGACCCGGGTTTGAGGACTGCTAGGCTCTGCCCTCAGTTGCTGGGGGTCCTCAGGCAATGCCTCCTCCGGGCTCTGCACCCCCAGGCTTCCCCATCCCTGTGTTCTCTAGGTGCTGTACTATCAAGGCCAATTTCCACCAGCTGTGGACACTTTGAAAGTCACGGCTGTGTCGACTCCATTCTTTATCTCCAGGGCCCATCCTGAGGCCGGGCACAGAGCAAGGGGGTCAGCATTACAGCCTGTAGACCCCCAACCACACAGCAAGCCCAGGCAGAGCCCTTTGATTCCGATAATTTATGGCGTCCTCAGCATTGCCTTGTAAGGAGGGGGGACCATCTTGTACACATTTTATAGACCAGGGCAGTAAGGCTCAGAGAAGGCAAGCTACTTGGCCATGATCACACAGCAAGGACCCTGTGTGGCCATGATGCCACATTGTTCTCCACCCTGGGACCCCCATGAAAGGCCTGGGGCAGGGGCGGGGGGGGGGGAGGATACATTTCTTACAATTTTTTTTACAACCTTTTAAAAATGTAAAATTCATTCTTTGCTCAGAGGCTATTATTTGCTGAACCTTGACTACATCTCCCGCTGACTACAATGTGAATTATGTGAAGTGATATGTGTCCTCACTGTTTGACTGTCTTCATGGGGTCTTTTGTTCCTTTCACTCCTTACCCATCAGATGACGGTGATGTGTGAAGTGTTGGTGAGGATGGAGAGGGACCGAAACTCTCAGGCGGTGTGACGCAAAATGGTGTGACCCCTTTGGAAGACAGTGGGCAATATCTTACAAGTTGTGACCTACACACGCCACGGAGCCCAGCCATTCCAGGCCTAGGTATTTAACCGAGAGAAATGAGTGCGTCCATACAGAGACTTGTGCATGAAGGTTCACGGTAGCTTTTTTTTTTTTTTGAACCAGATACCTTTTCTTTTTAAGTTTATTTATTTTGAGAGAGAGCGCGCACACACGCAAAAGCTAGAGAAGGGCAGAGAGAGAAGGAGAGAGAATCCCAAGCAGGCTCTGCACTGTCAGCACAGAGCCCAATGCAGGGCTCGATCTCACGAACTGTGAGATCATGACCTGAGCTGAAATCAAGAGTCAGATGCTTAACCTCCTGAGCCCTCCAGGAGCCCCAGGTTCGCAATAGCTTTGTTCATCACAACACTGGAATCAGCCCAAACGTCTATCAGCAGGTGAACGGATGTACCAATGGGCACATCCATGCAACGGAACAATCCTCGGCAATGAGAAGGGACACGCTAATGACATCCACACCATGCGGATGAATCTCAAAGTCATTATGCAAAGCGTAAGAAACCCAGATGAAGGGGAGCGCCAGTATACGATTCCACTGATTTAAATCCTAGAAATGCAAACTAATCTATAGTGACAGAGGTCAGATCGGTGGTTGCTGGAGGGCAGGGGGGAGGGGGGGAGGGGAAGGAAAGGGCAGGAGGACACTCTTGGGGGAGATGAATATGTTTGTGACATTAATTGGGGTGGTGTTTCCTGGGGAACAGACCTGTCAAACAAAACTCATCGAACTGCAGACTTTAAAGATGTGGAATTTCTTATACCCACTAATGCTCAATAAAGCTATTCAAAACCTGTAACAGCGGTGGTTCTGGGAATGAGCACAAATCTGAGGGTGAGGGACATGGGGTAGGAAAGTCCCAAGAGGAACCAGCAGAGAAGCAGGTGGGGAAGGAGGCCTGGGAAGCCAGAGGCCCCAGGAGACCTCGTGTGTCTTAGGGGAAAGCTAAGACCAGCCCTGACGGCTCCATAAAGTGGCTGAGGACGCGCGAAATGAAGCCCCTGCATGTTCTGAATCTGTCACCAGGGTCCCCAGAGGCAGCTCTCGGAGGTTCAGGGGCCCTTGGGGGCTGTGCCAAGCATGCACAGGTTCTCCCTGGGACTCCCAGGTGCGGGAGCAGGTGTGAGGGGTGCTGGGCTCACTCCTATGGCTCTTCCGTCTGGCCAGACGCGCACAGGCACACACCGGAACTCCCCGGGAGCTCTAAGCTTCTCGCTCATTCCAGACAGAACGAGAAGAATCAGATTTCGTTCTCCAAATGCCGTCTGCAGCAGGCAGGGAACAGGTCTGGCGCGCCGCTCTGAGTCCTCCTCCTGATCCCGGGGACGGCCCAAGAGAGCAGCTAAAGGCTAACCTTGGTCAGCAGAGCATAGGTCAAGCTAACCCATAAAGGGCCAGGGACGAGACAGACCCCAAGAAGGCGAGGAAACATAAATGTATATAGACTGGATGTGCAGGGATGCGTCCAGAGGGACCACAGGCCATGAGCACAACTGGGGCTTATTAGTTACAGGTTCTCGAAGGTTCCTTCAGGGACACACACAAACACGGCAATTGTTTAGTTTTGGTGTTGGACTCCTGGATGCTGGAATGTGATCCAGTCCAGAGACTGGACCCCACGGAGCCCCACCTTCTGTGAGACCCACACGCACCATTTCTCCCCAGAGTCTCCGGAACCACACCCTGAGACGGGTGGCACCTCGGCCACGTTGCAGCGTGGGAGGGTGAGGCTCAGGGCCGTGCGGTGTTGTGCCCGGGGCCGCTTAGCTAGGAAGCGTCAAAGGTGCCTGTGGGACCTGGGTCCGTCTGGTTTGCAGGCCAATGACCTTCCGTACACATTTTCTGGAGCGAGACTTTAATCAAATCTCAGCAACCCCACGCGACAGGTGATGCACTCACGGCTGTCCTGTGTGCCACGGGGATCCCAGCCCCTGGCACCCTCCCCAAGTCGCTGGGCAGGAACGAGTGTAACCGGCAGACGCCAGGTACGGGGTCAGTGCTCAGCAAGGAGGTGAAGGGGGCGGGAAGCAAGAGGAAGAAGGGCTGGATCCCCAGGATCCCCAGACCCGCCCAGGCTACCGACTGGGGTCATCGAGACACAAAGTCGTCAGCATCTTTTCAGAGTGTCCATTTTCACAACGGTCTCAAAACACGTGACATATTTTCTAAAGCTTTTTTTAAAAAATTATGCGTATTTATTTTTTGAGAGAGAGCGCAGGGGAGGGGCAGAGAGAGAGAATCCCAAGCAGGCTCTGCTCTGTGAGCATAGAGCCCAGCGCGGAACTCGAACCCATGAACTGCGAGACCACAACTTGAGCAGAAACCCAGAGTAGGACACCCAACCCACTGGCGCCCCCACACGACGTATTTTCTAGCAACGCTGCCCTGAGCTCTATACCGGCCCCGCTGTCTTTCCGGTAAGGGAAGGAGGCCTGGCGAGGCCAGTGCGGGAAGGCGGAGTGGGCTGCGTCCACCAGCTGGGTCCCCTTCCTGGTGCACCTCGGAGCTGCTCATGCTGGCCAGTCACTCCCCGCCTTGGGGTTGCGGGTGGGAGGCCCGGCTGCCGTGCGGCCTCTGCTGTCCCATCTCTGGGGCTGCCACTGACAACCTGTAAGAGCCCTTCTGGTCTGACCCCCTCATTTCCTCCACATGTGCCGGCGCCGGGTGCCCCCAGAAAGCTCAGAGCTGTGGGCGGAACCACCCCCACAGTATGTTTACACAGGACGGTTCGACTCCTGAAATGTACAGTAACATTACACTGTATGTTAACGAACTGGAATGTAAGTAAAAACGTGAAGCAAACAAAAATCAGTCAATCAACCAATGAACCAACAGGATAGTTAATCCAGCCCCATCCCTCACCCCCACCAGGAAAGGTCCCATTCGTTCTGATGAACCCGGTCCTTCCTCAAGAGGGTCTGAGTTGACGGTTTGCTTATAAGAAGGCAGCTGCAACCTCGTCCCCCCAGTGGGTCCTGCTAGGGAAGAGGCGGGGGATGACAAGGTCTCTGTCGGAAGCAGAAACAAGTGGGGCCTGGGGGCGGGGGCCAGGGGGGCGGGGAAGACCTCTGTGCCTCTGCATTCTTTCCCAAAACACGGTTATTTTCAGCTTATGATCATAACCACCGTAGCCACCTTCCGTTCCCCCTGCCAAGTGTTCTCATTTCAAAATGGACTTAATGAGCTCCTTCCGAGGAAGGACCTCTCCGAGCAACTGAAAATGTGTGCAGTAATGAGATGTCCGCAGCAAATGTCACTTAGCGGAAACCAGGCGAACGGAAGCAGGTCAGCGGAGGCGGTGGCCGTCACTGACGCGCCTACCGTGGGCCAAGCAGCGTCCACCCAAAACCCCCTGAGGGCTCGTCTCCTCTTGAAAGATGAGACACAGGGACCTCAGATTTGATTTCCAGCCTGGAAAGCACGGCCCAGAGTGCCTGGGCTCAAACTCTGGCCTGTCCACCGATATGCTGTGTGACCTTGGGTGAGTAGCAGCACCTCTCTGAGTCTCAGTCTCCTGGTCTGTAAATGGGGATGATAATAGGAACCACTGTGGAGGGCGGCCTGAGCGTCGCTCAGCATGTAGTAAGCATTCGATGGGCACTGATGCTTAGTGACTTGCCGGTGGTTGGAGGGCTGGACTTGAACCCAGGCACCTGCCTGCTTCCAGACCTTAGTCAATTCACTCTTTCCGCTCAGCTCCAAGTCTCCCTTCCTTTCCCCCTCCACACACAGCCAGTGACCTCACCTCTCACTTCATTGCAAATCAGAGGAGAAAGACACCATCCTCACTTGCCCCCTGCATCCAAGAGCCCAGCCCGCCTCCCCCCTTCCACTGCCAGGAAAGAAGGGGCCCCCTTGCAGCCCAGGCCAGCCCTCCTCTGAGCCCCAAGGCACCTCCTCCCACCAACTCCAGGAGATCAGCCCCGCCTCCAATGGTCTCCCATCCCCTGCAGCCCCGCGCTTCCCCTCCTGCTGGGCCAGCCCCTCTAGGAACTCTGAACATCACCCATCTTTTGAAAAAGCCAGATGAAACCTCCTTCAGTCCCACCCCCTCTCTGTTCCAAAATCTAATGACATCTGAAATGTACAACAGAACAGAACTCTTGATGCCCAGACTGAAATCTGCTCCCTCCTCACAGCAAAAAGAGCCACCACCCACCCCATTGTCCCAGCCAGAAGCCTGGAACCTTCCTTAGTTTCTCATCTCTCCTCACTATCCCCTCTTCGAAACGACAGCCTGAACTAGATCGCTTCTTCCTTACTCCCCCATCCTGCCTCAGCACCAGAGCCAAGCCCACATCACCGCTGGCCTCTCTGCTCTTCCTCCTGCCCCTCTGGGGCACCCTCTCCACACACAACAGCCTGCATGAGTTTCTTAATTTTCCATGCCGTCATGGTAACCCCCACTGGGAGTGCTCCCTCAGCTCCCCCACTACGACCAGAATAAACTCCAAATGCTCTGCCCTGGCCCTCAAGACCCCCACCGGCCCCCCTCACTTGGCATTAGTAGGCTGGCCATGTTGGCCTTCCTGTTGGCCTCAACCCCTCCAAGCTGGCTCCCACCTCAGGGCCTTTGCATGTCCTGTTCCCCCTGCCTGATACACTCCTTCCCCAGATCCTCACGCGGAGGCTCCTCCTTTCAGATCTCTGCTCTAATGCCATGCCCTCCTAGAGCTCTTTTCAGCCATATCTCCTTCCAGTCTCCACCACTGTTTTATTCTCTCCACGCATACACGGGTGCACACTGTGCGTATGCACTCCTGTCTCTGCCACTAGAACACACACTCTGCTGGGGCAGGGACTGTGCTTTTCTTGTTCCGCACTAATGCTCAGTGCCAAGACCGGCGTCTGGCGCAGAGAAGATGGAGCCTGACGGTCAGGGGGGCGCAGGACACCAGTCCCTGCTGGCGACAGTGAGCCAGGGACTCAGCACCAGGAACCCCTCCCAAGCCCTCACTGCGGAAAATGCACTTCAAAGCCCAAATCCTGTAACCAAGATACTGCGGTTGAAGGTCTAGTGGAAGCCATAAGTAGGAACACAATCCGCTCGGTTACCCGGTAGCCATGGCAACTGAAACCTTCAAGCACGCTTCTCCCGAGCGAGCGCTTGAGCGTTTTATGCAGGAATTTCTAAAGGAAACGTTCAGATTCCTTTCTCTGGTGACATTCTACAGAATAGACAATCCTCACTTGGCTCCCAGAGGAGAAAATGCAAAATGTCAGATTCCCCAGAGATAAACTGGCATGTAACGATAGAGAGAGGGCTTTCGTTTTTAAAAATGTGAGTCTAAACTCTGAGCTTCGGGACCAAATCATCATCATAAATACTACTATATGCAGATGAAAGTTTTGTTTGTAATCAGACAGACCAATACCTTACCCTTCGTGAGTTCACTTAGTCATTCAACTGATATTCACTGGGCATCAACTATGTGCCAGGCCGTGTGGCTGGACTCTGGGGACACAGTAGGTGGATGAGACAGAGGAAGACCGCTGCCCATGAGGCCCATGGTCTGACGGGATAGACGTCCGGTGGAAGAGCCTTCCCGGCAAGGATTTCCCAGCAAGGAACAGCAGGGAGCAACAAGGCAGAGGAGAAAGGACTGAACTGTGGGATTGGTGTACATCCATCATCTGATGGCTGTGTGACCCTGGGCAAGTCACCGCACCTCTCTGGGCCTGTGATAAAGCAGCAGGAACAATACTGTTGGACCGGGGCGCCACATGAACCCAATGAGGAGATAGAAACAGTGCCTTGCGTGGCGTCTGGTATACAGCAAGCACTCAGGAACTAGTCACCTCCTTTGGCTTACAGAGTAAGAGGGAGCCAGCCTCTGGCTGGCTGTCCACAGAGGCCTCAGAGCCGCTCGCTGGGTGTGAGGTGTTCCCAAGGGAATGTCCATGCTCTAAGGGACAGGAGACTCTGGCAAACATCTGTGATTTCGACTTCCAGAGCCAACGCGGGGGGAAGGGGAAAGAGGGAAGAAGCAGGTTAGCCATTAGCGGACTCTGTCCCACAGCCACCCTGGGGCCCAACTGGGGCCACAGGGTTTAGGTGGGAGCCAGACTGAACCTGCCAAAACCTGGGAGCGGAGGAATTCCAAGAAAACCTGCCACTGAGGGCTTCTCATCAAACGAGCCATGGGCTTGGGGAGGCCAGGGCCTGGGAGACTTAAAGAGAAACACTGGGATCTCTCGACTGAGACAGCGTTGAAGCTGAGGGCTCCAGAGCTCACGATGCCCAGTGGCGAACCCCCAGACCCAAGAGCAGGAAGAGGCCAGAACCCTCATAAACATGCACCTGCTCCCCCTGGATTCCTAGAGCGAAGTAAAACCCTGGCCAATGACTGGGCACTAGAGCATCAGGCCAGAGCCCCAGGCATGGGGACTCAGACCACATCTGTGCTCGAGGCCACCCTGTCCTCAGCCCCTCTATCACCCTGTCCTCAGCCCCCCTATCCACACACACACTCTGTCTGCTTGAACACCTCCCCATCCCCCTCTCCCCCGGCCCGCCTGGAAAACCTCTATTCTTCCGTCCAATGACCCAAGTCCAAGTCCACGGTTAGGCACTTCTCCTTCAGACACAACACGCCAAGGGCACAAAGAGGTCCACATGAGCACGTGCACCCCAGCCTTGGTTTACGGTGTGTAAAACTGGAAACAACCTGCACATCTACCCAGAGGAGACCGGATCGATAAATTATAGGGCAAGGAAAAATATAAAGCCATCAGTGTACCATAGACCTACTGCCCTTATAGGGAAAGATCTCAAGTTTATAAGAAAAAGAAAAATCAAGGCATAGTACACTGCATATAGCACAGCGAGGTCTGATTTATTTTAAAAACGTGTGTGTGTGTGTGTGTGTGTGGATAAAGAGACATACACACGGTCTTTTGTGCGCAGAGAACATTTCTAAAAGGAGATATATGAAAATGGTCACCAGGTTTTGGGAAGGGACTGCAGGTCAAGGAGCCTGATTTTTCCTGAGAATACGATTCCGCACTGTCGGAAATGTTTACCATATGTGTATGTATCACTTCTGCAGTGAAAAAAAAATACTTACCTGTTAATGTTTGGACACTTGCGTTAAAACTTTTCGTCTTCTACCTAATCTCACTCACCTCAGTGCATAGAGATGGTCCGGGTACGGGGCGACCACACGTGTGTTCATTTATGAGTGTGTCCGCCCTCCTCGGAAGCAGAGGGGATGTGGGGGCCTCACCTCGGCACCCGCTCCTCAAACCTGGCCCCTTGTGGGCTTGAGCAACATATGTTTGCAACGTCAGCTCTCATTCATCCACCTTCATTTCTTTAACAGATTTTCGTGCTTGCCAGGCTACTGTTTATTAAGCATTGACTATGCCAGCCAAGGTACACCCCGCACCTTGCTGAATCGAGTCAGTGACCCTCCAGCCTGGCTGGCTGTCGTAAATGCCATCTGTACACCTGCCCCCCAGTTTCTGCGGTGCCAGCGGTCACAACAGAGCTTGGCCAATGGAGGAAGAGCTGCCCGCCTGCTTCAAGGTGGGTCTTAAGTGGTGGTGCTCCTTACCCTCCCAGGCGCCTCCCAGACTCCACCTCTCCACTGAATGCCATACACGTGAGTCCCTGTCGCAGGCTCTGCTTCTCGGGAACCCAGACTGAGACACTGCCTCTCGATCTGGGGCAGACAGTTCTTTAGACACAGTAGCTGGGAATCCACTGAAATCGTATCTCGGGGAGCGCCCAGCCTCAGCACAAGGAGTTGGAAAAGGCAACAGACATGTACATCCCCGGATTGAAAAAATATATAAATAAAAGGTTTCTGACACCCCATTTACTTAAAGTCACAGAGGTAGACGTGAATCCGGCTCTCCAGACCCCCAAAGCCTGGACTCTTTCCTGTGCCTGATGCTCAGCTGTTGGGGGGTTACCTTGCCTGGCCAGCATCGGAACGAGGTGATTTTGGGGGCTGGCTTCTGGGTAGAACATTCTCCCAGGCTTCCCTTGCTGGCTGTAAGCTGGTCAGCCGGCTCTAAAACAGAACTGCTAACATGGTCAGGAAGAGGAGTCCCGGGGGTACAGTCCCACAGCCCGACGGAAATGGGGCTCGCACTGGTGCCTTGGTCCCATCAAGGCCAGCCCAGCATGGAGAAAATAGGGGAAAGGGCTCACAGGCCTTCGAGGACGTCCTGTCCACCTGTGCCGACTGGAACAGCAGGAAGTGTCTGCAGTGGGGCCTGGCGGGCGGGGCGGGGGGCAAATCAAGACAGGCCAGGTCCACCCAGCCGGCCTTCCCCTCTCAGTCCTTCTGCAAAGGTCGGGGCAGCACGGGGAGAATGTGCTAATAGGCACCTGCTGTATGCCTGGCCCCGTGTTAACAGCCGAGGAAAGAAATGAACGAGACACGGGCCCTACCGCCTCCCAGAGTTTCATTTATTCATGTATTCAGTTCAACATACATTTATTGAGCATCCACTGTATACCTTGTTCTAGGAACTGGGGAAACACATCATCAAAATGTGTCCCTACTCTCCAGAAGTTTCGCTTTTCGCTCACTCATCCATTCAGCTTGACATTCATGGACAGACTGCATGGGTGTCAAACACTGTGCTGTGTGACCAGGACACAAACACTTGGCACAGTCACTGCTCTCGGGCTCATCCATCCATTCATATCTTCATTCACTTGGTACAATGAGCACTTATTGAGTGCCTGCTGTGTGCCAGGGACACAGATAAGAGGGGACCACTGCCCTTGACCAGCCAGCCGTCCTTCCCCCCTTCATCACTGATGGGTTCCACTCACCAAACAAATACTGGGAACCTACCAACTGTCAGACCCTGGAAAGCAGATAAATGAGCCCCAAGGCCGGCCCTGGAAGGACAGAGAACGCGGTGCCGGCACAGGGATGAGTAACGGCTTCCTCCATCAGGACCACAGGGCCCCACCAGATGGTTCCTCAAAAGCTCCGAGAGAGGCAGCCAGCTGGGGGGTGTGCAGTGTGCCTTCTCGGCAGGGCTGCGGGGCAGAGAGGGGGTTAGGGGGGCAGGGGTGGGGGTGGGGGGCACTCGGCATCTGGGAGAGAAACCGAACACCAGAAGCCAGGATGGGTGAGTGGGGACGAGATGCGTCAGACACCTAAGTGAGAATTTTCAACAACTCCAGGAATATTCTAAGTTTAGACAAGGAAGGGGAAAAAGTCAGCCCACGGCTTCCGACTGTGGCAAGTTCAACACCGATGTTGATTTCCCTCATTCCCCCCCCCCCACCCTCTCAGGCCAAGTGTGGCAGGAAAACCGCAGGCTCTGAATCCACCCCCGCCCGGGAGCTGTGAGGAGGCTTCTATAGGCTCATCTGCATAAAGCCGTGGCACACAGTAAGTGCTCAATAAATGATACCTGGCCGCATTTTCTTTTACTTCTAGCCAGGGTGGCTTTGAAATATGACTGAAAACTGGCACTTCTCCCACGGAAAAGTGGGGTCCATGCCCCCTATCCTTGAATCCAGGGGGAAGGAGGCTTGAGGCTACTTCAGTGCACAGGGAACAGTGCAAGGGACGCTGTGAAACCTCCGGGGGCTGTGTCCATCTGCCTTGTGGGCTCGCGGCTGTAGTGGCAGCATTTAGGTGCCCGGTCAACAGTCCCCCAGAAGCCCAGCTCCTGGGTCACCACAGGCACCAGGCAGGGAGGTGAGAAGCCTCCGGATGATTCCAGCCCACAGCCCTTCTGGGCTCCCAGCTGACCCCCCATTATCACAGAGCAGCCGTCCCCACTGAGCGCTGCCCCAGTCCCCTGATGTACCAAATGCTACGAGCGTATTAAACAGTGGCGGGTTCACAGCCCCAGGGGTTGGAAGTGGCTCCCCAGGACGATGGGTACCTGCCTATCGGAGCCCCTGCCCTGAAGGCCTTGCACTGTCTGCGAGGATCCACTAAACCACAACACGTGGGACTTTATAAACTGTAAAGCTCGGTGCACACAGGAGCCCCCGGCTTCTCACTCAGGGCACAGGAAGGCTCTGTGGCTTTCCCGAGCCCACCCCCTCGGCCGCCCTGTAACCAGGGCCGCCCCCTCCCCGGGGGGGCCTGGGAGGCTCTGACCTGAACTCATGTGCCAGGCCGATGCTTTGTTCCCCAGATGGGACTTAGGTCATCCCTCCAGGAGGAATGGACTGGAGGACAAAGGCTGCTTTCATGGGCCCACGCGGCTCTCGGCAAACACAGGCAGTGAGGGGCCGGGCAGGGAGCAGGCGGGAAGGTGCCAACAGGCCAACAATCTGGTGCCCTCCCCGTCTGGGTCTTCTCCAAGGGCACCTAAACACGGACAGGGCAGAGCACAGACTGGCAGCCGGGAAATCTCTGGTAACTTCGACAGAACGTGAGAGAGTAAAAGAGGCATCCTCGGGATTAAAGTCCATTTATAAACATACACTAACACAGCGCAGGCTCCGAGGCAAGACCACGTGGGATCAAATCCCAGCTGCCCCGCTGGGCAGCTGTGGGATCTTCTGCAGGTGACTCTCCCTCTCTCGGAGCCTCAGTTTCACCATCTGTGAAATGGGGATGGTAATGGCCCCTCCCTCACAGGACTGTTGTGAGGATAAAATAAAGCAATACAAAGAGCCTTGCCCGGTGCCTGGCTGCTATGGGCGGAATTGTGTTTCCCCCAAATTTGAATGCTGAAGCCCTAGACCCGGGACCTCAGAATGTGACTGTATTTGGACACAGAGCCTTTTGCGAGGTGATAGGTCAAAACGAAGCCATTAGGGTGGGTCTTAATCCAATCGGACTGGTGTCCTCATAGGAAGAGGAAACTTGGACACACAGAGACGTAAGGGTGCGTGAGCAGAGAGGCAAGCCGCGTGAGGGCACAACGAGAAGGCAGCCGTCTGCAAGACGAAAGGCCTCAGGAGAAACCAAACATACCAGCACCTTGATCTTGGACTTCTAACCTCCAGAACTGAAAAAATAAATTTCTGTTGTTTAGGCCACTCAGGCTATGGTATTTTAATCTGGAAGTCCCGGCAAATACACACACTGGACCCATAAGGGGAGGTAAAAAACACCTCCTATACCATGTTATTACATCTACATCATAACTATAATATAATATTATGTCAACAACACGCACCTGCTTATGTTTTATGAATATGAGTTTAATAAAAAAATGTTCACATTAAATAGAACATATCTACAAATGGTTTTCCCTCCATCCCTCCCTCAGGATTTCTGCATAAAAAATAAAAACAGGGGTGCCTGGGTGGCTCAGACAGTTGAGCGTCCGACTTCAGCTCAGGTTAGGATCTCACAGTTCGCAGGTTCGAGCCCCACGTCGGGCTGTGTGCTGACAGCCAGCTCAGAGCCTGGAGCCTGTTTCAGATTCTGTGTCTCCCTCTCTCTCTGCCCTTCTCCCATTTGCTCTGTCTCTCAAAAATAAATTTAAAGATAAAAAATAAAATAAAATAAAATAAAAACAGGTTTTCTTAAAAAGAAAGCAAGGTGTTTTCTTAAAAGAATAATTTGTACCAAATTTCTTGACAACCTTCCCATGCATACGCTCATTCCCCTTGGAGGAAATATCGACATTATGTTCTTCAGGCTCCAAATAAAGGCGCCCTCTAATCTGCCACCTCTTGCAGAACCGCCAGGCCTTTGCACATGCTGGTCTTGCCACCTGACTGCCCATTCGCCTCTGGTCCTACTCAGGCTTTAAGAGCCAACTCAGGGCCCAGCCCGGAGCAGGCGCTCAGTACACGCACGCAGCAAACTGACCTTGGGAAAAGCCAAGGAGTGCATTTCAAAGATGAAGACACTGGGCCCAGAAAGGGGCAGTGCCTGGTGCCAGGCCACACAGCCAGGACCAGACCCCAGCGTCCTGGCTCCCAGGTTGCCTCCCCACATATCCGTACTGTTCTGCCTCAAACATGGACACCATGTAGCCATTCAGCTTGCAAGTCCCAAATCCAAATTTCAGCTCTGAAAAAAGAGCTGTCACTTTGCCCGCCAGTGACAGAAGTGGGTAGCAGAGAGGCCACTAACCTGCATGGGGTTGTTCACTCTCCCATTACTGATGGTCTGAAGCCAGATTTGCTACCAAAACAAACAAACAAAAGAAGGTACAGCTTCTCTGTAAGGTCCAACCTTCTCTGTAAGAAATTTCCTCTGTAAGGACTCTGTAGGATTCAGCAAAATGTACCCAACCCACCTGCCTCCATCGTTTCCGTTCCACGCTATACCCCTTCTCCATATTGGGCTGAAATACACAGGGGCCAGGGGCTGCCCCGCCTTATCGCACCAAGACTGATCTGAGCAGCCTGACTCCTCCTTCCTGGTGATGACACTCTGGCTGCAGAAGACCTCAGGGCGCAAAGAGGGGCCACGGGTGCCCCATGAGAAAGCCCTGCCCTAGAAACCAGGTTCTGGGGCCTCCTAGCCCTGAGGCCTCAGACAAGCCAGGTTTCCCTCAACGACTCGATCTGTAACATGGGGATAATTCAAGCACCAAGCTCTCTGGAGAGGGTCGTGTGTGGCTGCTTTTAAAAAATCCACCTCCGGGGCGCCTGGGTGGCTCAGTCAGTTGAGCGTCCAACTTCAGGTCAGGTTATGATTTCGCGGTTTGCGGGTTCGAGCCCCACATCGGGCTGTGTGCTGACAGCTCAGAGCCTGGAGCCTGCTTCGGATTCTGTGTCTCCCTCTCGCTCTGCCCCTCCCCTGTTCACTCTTTGTCTCTCTCAAAAATAATAAACATTATAAAAAAATTTTTTTAATAAAATAAAATTTAAAAAATTCACCTCCAAGAAAGGTGGATTTGTTAGGACAGGAGCGCCCTCTAGTGCCTCAACCTGGAAATCATTCCGCCCCTGAGGCAGCCAGTTATAGCACCAAGTTGGTTCACAGAATATCCACTGGAAGGAATGCAAAAAGGTAAACTGTTTCCATCTCTGTAGGGCCTACCGTGTGCCAGGTGTTCTTCCTGCTGGTCTCTGCAATGAGGTGCTTACACAATCCTCATTGAAAAAGGGATTTCTCATCCCCAGAGAGAAAACTGAGGCTCAGAGACATGAAGCCATTCACTCAAGGTTACACAGCAGGGAAGGCTGGATTGAAACTCAGGGCTGTCTGACCCCAAAGCTCCATTCTTTACTAGGCTCATAGAACTGGAAGGCTGTGCCCAGTAAATAAAACCTTAGGGAGAATCTAGTCCAATACTTCATGATACCAATAAAGAACCTGAGGCCCAGAGAGGGCAAGTAATTGCCTTGGGGTCACACAGCAATCACTCTTAGGACTCCTGGCTCCCAGAAGTGTTTTGCCCACAGGCCCACCCTTCCAGAGCTTCTACCCTGCATTTATCATTCCTTTTGGCCATCACAGAGTTGGCAGGCCCCTTCCAGATGCTTGAAGCCCTGGAATGTCTGAAACTCAGCAACGGCTCCTTGGGGACGTCAAGGGCTGCCAGCCTGAAAGCCCTCCATCCAAGCGCAGGGACCGGCTACTCTGGACAGCACAAAACTCCTGAAGGCTTAGGAGGGTGGCTGGGGCCCAGTGAGGACCACGGAGGGGCCCTGCAAGCCGGGGGAGCTGCCCCCATCACAGGGTTCTCTTTTCGTTTTATATTGAGGACCCTGCAGACTAACAGGGGTGGGGATGGGGGGCTGGTCCTGCCAGGAGGGGCCCAGACGGGCGGGAAGAGTCAGGAGCTGTCACCAAGACAGATGTGCCAGGTGGAGTCTTGTGAACCCTACAGTGGAAGTTAGCAGGGCCTGCTTGTGTCTAAGGCTCCGGGTGCCTCCTGGTGGGGGCTCAGAAATGCCAGGAATTATCTAAGGGACTAAAACACCTCACCACATAGACTTGACTTGATATTTTAACCCTTTAAAATTCCCACTCAGGGGCATCTGGGTGGCTCAGTGAAGCGCCTGACTCTTGATTTCAGCCCAGGTCATGATCTCATGGGTTTTGAGTTCAAGGCCTGAATCGGGCTCCGTGCTGACAGCACAGAACCTACTTGGGATTCCCTCTCTCTCCTTCAGCCCCTCCTCTGCTCTCTCATTCTCTCAAAATAAATGCATACGCTTTAAAAAAAAAATAAAAGTTCCCACCCAAGCATCTCAGCTACCGTGAGACATGGCAGGGCAGGAATTACCATTCTTGTTGTACAGATGGGGAAAGTGAGGCCGGGGAGAGGTGGGGAACATGTGAGGACACGGGGTGCTAATGGACATTCTCCAAGTCCAAAGCCGGGTCCTGGTTGGCCTCAGCTGTGGACCTGCCCACCTGCAGTTTTGCTAACGGAAGTCAATGGCAGTTCCATCCTTCCAACTGCCAGGCCCCAAACCCTCGGTGTCTTCAGGATTCTTCTCTTTCTCCCCCACCCCCCACCCAATCCAGCAGCAATTCCTGTTGCTCAACTTTCAAAGCAGATCCAAAACCTGCCCCCTTCTCCTCACCTCCTCAGCTGCCCCTGGTCTGAGCCACCACCGTCTCCCACCCAGACACCTGCAGTGGGTCCTCACTGCCCTTCCTCATCTTGCCTCGGTCCTGCTTCAGTCTGTTCCCTGCGCAGCAACCAGAGGGATCCATTCAAACCTAAGTCAGATAGTGTCACTCGAAGTGACACCCCTCCATGGCTCTGTCACCCTCACAGCACAAGGCAAAGTCCTTCAAGTAACTTCCACAACCTTGCTTCCAACTCTGCCCCCTCACTCACTCTTCTGCAGCCGCCCTGCCTCCTTCCAGATCCACAAAAGTACCTGTGCACACGTAGACCCCAGGACCTTTGCACTGACTGCTCCCTCTTCCCCCAAGCTCCCCTGGCCTATTCCCTCCCCTCTTCCAAAGTCTCTGTCTAAATGTCACCTTCTCAGGTAGGCCCCTCGGCCCCACCCATCCAAGTCCACCTGAGCCTTCTTACTTGCTTACTTCCTCCTTTCCACGGCACACCCCACCCCCTGACATGTTAGTGTTCTTCTGCATCACGCCCATTGTTCACTGCCTGAACCCGCTAGAATGTTAATCCCTGGGACAGGGATCTTTGACCATATCGTTCACTGTTGTATCCCAAGCACTTAGCTCAGGGCCTGGCACATGTGTTTAACTGAACTGAATTGAAGGCCCATTCGGGGTCTACACCAATGTCAGTCTGGAGCCCTTATTCAAAACCTACTATGTGCCTGCTTTGTTTGCATTACTTGCATCCTCAGGACGCCTCATGAGGGAGATGCTATCATCATTCCCACTCTCTAGAAGGCGAAACGGACTTTCTGAGAGGTTAAGGGACTTGCTCAGAGCCCCACGCCCCACTAGGAAGCAGCTCCGTGGGGACTGGAAGCTGGAAGAACCTGACTCCAAGACCATGTTCTCTGCTCTGCAACTTGGCTGTCACGACTCAAGTCAGATGCAAACCTCTCATGACGCAAGCCGTCCTGTGGCCCAAACCCCAGGCCCAAGTCAAACAACACAAAAATAGGCAGTTCTTCTATTTTGGCCACAAAACGCTGCAAAGCCAAACCAGGCCCTTGGCACACCCGGGAGGCGCCAAGATCTAAGATTCAAAAGCTGGTAATGAAAATAACGACGGTAGCAATGGCGACCATTGACGGGCGTGTGCTGAGCGCCAGGCACCGCGTCAAAGCTCACAGGCAGCTCATCCCCAAACGTTTCCCTGTGACCCACCGGGTCCGGCGGGCGGTCCATCAGCCCGTGTCCAGGGCACCACCAGTAGCACAACCCGGACACTGGGCTGGGGACTCAGCAGCGAGCAGGACGGGCAGCGCTTCTGCCCCAGGGAAGCCGTGTGCAGTGATCACGCACGGGGGCTTGGACGTCAGACGTCCCAGGTTCAAATCCCGGCTCTGCCCCTTATGGGCTCTTTAATATCAGGTGGGTCCTCAACCTTTTGGAATCTCTGTTTCCTCAAATGTGAAATAACAACAATACGGACCTCCTGGGGTTGTTAGGAGGATTGTCACGATGCCACCCGGGTGGGCCTGGGGGAGAAAGACCCCTGCAGGTGTGCCCTTAGCTCCCGGATGTGGTGACAAGCCGTGTGAGGGCTGGAGCTAAGTAAACACGGAGAAAGGAAGCCTGAGGGAAAGAACGGCCGATTTAACCACATTTAGACATTTGGACATTTTTCCATTAAAAAAAAAATCTTGCCATGGAGTCAAGTGAGGGGAGATGAAGCTTACCAACCACAAGGGGAAACAAAGGGTTTACCCCTCATTCCATGGAGATCGAGCCACTGAACCACGAGCCTGGCAGGGAGGAAGGGGCAGGGGAGGCACCCACAACCAGCAGCACAAGGGACCGTCCTTGATCTTGGACTCCATGTCACATGGCATCTTCCAGGAGAAGCTACCCCAAGTGACACTCTGGTAACCCCCTTAGCTGTGGGTGGCCAGCCACGAGAGCCTAAGAAAGTGCGTGTGTGTCAGGGGGTGGGGGGGTGCAGCGTGTCTCTGCCATTATAGCAGAGCCGTCCCCGCCCCCCAAAAAAGAATATCTAGAAACAGAGCGCCCATTCTGAGTCCAGCCCTGTGCCAAGAATACTAATGCCCTTATCGCAGTGAGTCCTCAGTGGGGCCCTGAAAGGTGGGGCCGACCACTTCCACTCACACACAGGGAAACTGAGGCCCAGAGCAGCAATGGGACATGCTTTCGGTGAAGCTGGGATTCTGAGCCAGGGCTCTCTGCCTCCAGCCCTGCTTGGCCCCGTGCAACATCCTTCTATCATCTTCCATCTTGCAAACCTCGCGATGAACAAAAACCTTTCCAGTGGGCTGGCAAGTTGCCTCAGCCCCGTGAGCCTCAGTTTCCCCACCTGAGAAGCCAGAACAACGGGCTCAGTGAGGTAGTTAAAGTGGCACACTGGGAGACCTAAGCTCAGATACAGGCTCTGACAACTTCCAGCTGGGGAACCTTAGATGAGCTGCATAACCTCTCTGGGCCCCAGTTTCCCTAAATGCAAAACAAGGGCGATCGTGAAATCTACCCATGGTATATTCCAGTGAGGATGGGCGGAGACACCGCCATGAAGGGCACTGAGCTAGGATGTTGTAAATGCTCAGGAAGAATGGTGGTGGCCATCATTAATTATTAATTATTATTACCGTCAATGCTACGCTGTTGCAGTTGACAACCTCAAGCTACCAGCTTGATGCCAGTGCCCTGAAAAGGCCACCAGCCTCGGGATTGTCTGGCTAAGTGTCCGAGCAACATAGGAGATTAGTGGATGGAGGGGGCTGGCAGTTTCTCCCCCCGCCCCCAGAAAGAGTTGTAGCTGTATGGTGGACTCAAGCCACCAACAGGAAGCCACCGACACCCCATCAACAGATGACAATTCTGCAGAAACCTGCCGCCGCCGAGGCCTGGCCCCTAAGAAGCCGGCTTTTGAAATAACCTGAAAGGTACGTACAGGTTTGAGGCTGCGAGGGCATAGGGACGGGCGCGGGGTGATGCGTGGAAGTGCTGAGTCACTGTATCACACACCTGAAGCCGATGTCACACTGTCTGTTAACCAACTGGAATTTAAATAAAAACGTCACAAAAATACACTGAAGGGTGAGAACGCCATCAGTCACGGAGTTGTCTGTACAGCGAAAGCCACCGGAAGACAGCCAATACGTCAAGGCTGGTGACAAGCGGGAATTCTAAGCAGCCACGGAACAGCATGTTGACGCAGCATCCCTAAGTGGGGTGGGCACACGCTCATGTTCTCAGCGGGCACACACAAAGAAGTGGTTTGTGGATCTAAGCACTCGTTCGCCCAGCCTGCAGTTGCCCCCCTGCTACGGGTAAATCCAACAGGCAACACACAAGGTGGGATCCCAGCTTGGGTCCTGGAACAGAAAAAAGATGGTGGAAAACTGGGTGAAATCTGAATCCCCCAGGTTTTCTCAACCTCGGTGCTAATGGACGTTTCGGGCCAGCTCTGTCTCCGTGGAGGGAGTTTGAGGCATGGCGGCTGTCCTGTGCAGCGTCCCTGGCCTCTACCCTCCAGATGCCAGTGCCACCCCTCTTCCCTCAGTGGTGACAATCAAAGAACATCACCAGCTATTGCCAAGTGTCCCCTGAAGGTCAAAACTGCCCCCAGATGGGAACCGCTGGAGTAAAGGTAATCATTTAGTTAATAGTATTGAACCAATCGCTTCCCTTAGGTAAACACATGGTGCTTATAGCAAGATGCTATCACAGAAGAAGATGGCGGAAGGGTATCAGGAACTCCCTGCTATGTTTGTGACATTTCTATAAATCTAAAAGTGAAAATTCTAAAGAGAAAAAAAAGGTAACTTTAAAAAACTAGGATAATGGGACAATGAATGGGTGGCGGGGGGGGATTCCCCTCTGTGGGGAGAGACACCCTCCCCCACCCCTGCCCCCCACCAGGGACGTGTGTCATAGTCAGCACCAGCCGGTCACTTTCAATCTGATGGTAGGTTCCTGGGAGCGAGGAAGAGCTCACATTTGCTGAACAGCAACTTCCAGGCTTCAGAAACCAGCTAAGAGGCTTCCCAGGAATGGTCCCAACGAGCGAATGAGGAAGGCAGTGTGTCCCCACTTCGCAGATGAGGAAGCTAGAGTCGGGTGACGTAAAGTGGCCTGCCCGACACCACCCGGCTCCATTACCATCCAGATCTGAAGCCCGAGGGTTTTCCAGGGTCCCCAGCTTCGCATTCAGGACCCAGGGCCAATAGTGTCACACGTGCAGCAGGGTGTCTGCGGCAGAGTGGAGGGCTGGGGAAGTGCGGGTGCGCTGCAAAAACACACGGCACCTCAACACTCCAGGACCTGGTCACTCACAGGAGGTGGGCGTCCGACTGGAAATCTCTGGGCTTCCCTCCTGGAAGGACCTTCTAAACCCCCTCGCCTCTCTCCCTCTTTATGGTTCAGATGGGGAAACTGAGGCCCAGAGAACCAGACGCTTGCTCCAGGTCACACTGAGAGTTGGGGGCACGGCCAGGAAAGGAGCCCCCTGCCCCACACAGCTGCCCGTTAAGCTGACAGCGTCCTCCTCCCCCACCCCCCCCTCACCTCCCACCGGCCAGGCTGAGTTTATGCTGGTCTCTGGGACCAGCCTTGAGCATGACTGGCAATCACCCACCCCAGCCCTTCGCACACGCTGTTCCTTCTGCCCAGCATACCCTTCCCCCGGCCCTGCCCTAGCATTCACCTACCAGCTCCTACATATTCTCTAGTGCTCAGCTTCCCTGGGAGACTCTCCCAGGCTCCCCGCCCCCAGCCTGGATGAGCCCATGTCCCCCACAGCTCTGGCACCACCCCATCCTAATACACATGTGCTGTTTGCTCCAATTCCTCGTTCAGGGCCTGTGACCCCACAAGGTTCAGGGGCCACGTCTGTCTCATCCAACTGCATTCTGGGTATCTGATCCTGGCTCCGAGCCGCGGCTGTGTGTGTTAAGTGGACACAAATGGGTAGCTGTATGCCGATGTGCCCAGCACCCACACCGAGCTCCGGGTTCCCGGGATGGTAGTTTGTATCTTAGCTCCGTGTTTCTGATTCTGACTCAATTCCAACATGTACGTGTGTTTGTTTCCAACACCAACAAGCAATTCTCTAACATCGGGTGGACGTTCTACCATTTCAGCTCAATTCTGACACTGTCAAGCTGGAGGCAGCCATCAGACCTCCAGCCCCCATTCCAATGCCAATCGTGAGTCCCGGTTGTCACCTGGGCTTCCAACAGACTGGTTGTGGATCAGAGCTGCCCAGGACCTCCTCCTTGCCTTCAATTAATTTGCAAGAGTGGCTCTCAGAACCCAGGGAAACATTTCACTTACGAGATCACCGGCTTATTGTAAAAGCACGGAACTGGTGAGCAACCAAATGGAAGAGGGGTACACAGCAGGGTCTGGGAAAGGGTGCAGCACTCCTGTGTCCTCTGTCCTCTGAGCTAGCTCACACCCCTCTCCGAGTCTCCACGTGCCCACCAACCCAGAAGCCCCCCACTGTCCTTTCCAGGTTTTTATGGAGAGGTCATTACACAGGGCACGGCTGATTAAGTCACTGCCCGCTGGGGATTATTTCAGCCTCCAGGCCCTCGTCCTCCCTGGAGGTCAGGTGTGGGCTGAGATTTCTAACTCTCTAATCCCACAGTGGGTTCCCTGGGGCAACTAGCTCTCATCCTTAGGTGGGGCCCAAAAGTCCCCTCATTAACATAATCACTAAACGTGTTTATTACTCCTTATCAGTTAGGAAATTCCAGGAAATTCTGTGCCAGAAACAGGAAGGAAGACCAAATATGTATTTCTTATTGAAATCACAGTATCATAGAGACGCCTGGGTGGCTCAGTCAGTCGAGCATCGGACTTGGGCTCAGGTCATGATTTCGCAGTTCATGGGTTCGAGCCCCACACTGGGCTCTGTGCTGACAGCTCAGGGCCTAGAGCCTGTTTCAGATTCTGTGTCTCCCTCTCTCTGTGCCCCTCCCCTGCTCCTGCTCTGTCTCTCAAAAACTAAAAAAAAAAAAAGTTAATCACAATATCACAGCCTCCCTAACAGCAAGCCCAGAGCCTGACACACACCTGGGCACATCAAGGTCATCAGGACCCTGTGGATGACAGATTTCAAAAATACAATGACTGTGGGTGACTTATTTTCTTCCTTCATTTTATGCCCTTTAGGATTTTTCAAGTTTTCTACCATGTCCACATATTATTTTCATAATTAGAAAAACAAAAATAAATCAATAAATACTGTCTTACATTTAAAATATGACAATACGTAGGGGCACCTCGGTGGCTCAGTCAGTTAAGCAACCGAGCTCAGGTCATGATCTTGAGTTTGTGAGTTCGAGACCTGTGCCCAGCTCTGGGGTGACAGCTCAGAGCTTGGAGCCTGCTTCAGATTTTGTGTGTGCGTGTGTGTGTGTGTTTGTGCTCCCCTGCTCCTGCGCGCTCTCTCTATCTCTCTCTTTTTTCTCTCGCTCTCTCAAAAACACATAAACATTAAAAAGATTTGAAAATATTCAAACATTAATGATCAAAGGGCATGGATCAGGAGGGTCTCCTGTTTTCTATCTACTCCAGGAGCCTGAGGAGGGAACACAGACGCTGGGGGAGAGACGGGTGAAGAACAATGTTTCCTAAAGTTGTATTTTTAGGAGCTCCGGAAAATTCCCTGGGTGAGAAGGCATCTGAAATATTTGCAAACATTCAGCAGGGGGAAAAATAATATTTCCCAAGTCTTTCCCTTCTGGGCGTTTTCAACCGGGTGGCAAACGTTCTGGAAAACTCTAAGACCCACTCATAACAATTCCCTGCTAAGCCCCTCTGGTCACAGAGCCCTGATGAATGTCACACAACCCGCCATTACCTACCACCCACCCCTTAATTTCATAGATGATGAAACAGAGGCCCAGAGAGGGGAGGCAACATTCCTGGGCACACACAGCCAGTCAGTATCAGAGTCAGAAGAAGGTCTGAAAAAGCACTCCGTGCCCCACCAAGCACTTCCGCATGGGTTCCCTGACTTTCGTATTTCACAAGAAAAAAAAAAAGTTGTGGTTTTATTTTTCCCCTTTGTTGTACAGAGGAGAGAACGCAATGAAAGGATTCTAACTTTTTACTTTTGCTCACTAAGTTCATTGAAAGGAGAACGAAATCTGTTCTTTTCATCATAAAAGACAGGATGTTTTCACACACAAAGCCAAGAGAGATATCATTTCAGAATAAAGAATAGTCCCTTAAATCAAAGAAATGTCACTTTCTGAAAACCTCACTGGTGCTGTCCCTGTTTTTCTTGTTTTTCCCAAGGACTGGAGGGGGAGGGAGCACTGGTGACCAGCCCTCAGGAACCAGCAATCACTGGAGTCTGGACTCTGTGCCCTTCGCCTGCTCTCCCTCCCAAACCAGACCCCCATCCCTCTCCCCAACACTCCCTCCTCCTTGAAAACAGCCATCGTTTCTTAAGAAAACAGAGACACCGCTAGCCGGATAGAGCCAAAGAGCCAATTTGGCATGAGGCAAGGAAGAAAAGGAAAGTTCGAGTCCAGGCGGCCACACTCACCCACAGGTATTGCACGAACTTCAGGAGGCTGGGGCAGTAATAATACTCCATTTCAGGCACCCTGGGGTTATGCTGCCAGCACCGAGTGCCTTTCCAGCTTTTCTCTGGAGGGGGCGGCTCTTCCCGCTCGGCTGATCACACTGGAGTCAAGTTCAAGGCGGCATGAATCATTCAGAGGCTGGCTCGTGGCCAGGACACCAGCCAGACACCCCGCTAGCCACAACTACCTCTGGGGCGGGGATGTCACTGCTCAGGGCCCGTGAGCCCTGCCTGGAACCTCTCCGGAGGCTCGTCCTGGGGGCGGGTCCCAAGGCGGCTCCTCCCAAACCCAGCTGAGCCCTCTGGACCCTGGTGATGGAGGGCTTCTCAGCAGTGTGGCAGGAAGAACCGGTGTGTGTGTGTCTGTGTGAGCGTCTGTGCGCGTCTAAGTGTGTGGATGTGTGAGGACAAGTGTGTGTGGTTCCTCCCCGCAGACCACATGGGGAGAGGGAGCCCCCACACCCAGCTCCTCACACGGAAAGGAAATAAATCAACTCAGCTGCATCCCATCGGTTTGCACAGCCCCTCCTGGCTCTGGTCAAGTTCCTTGTGACTCGATTAAGCTTCTAGCCCTGGAAGGAGGACGTGGTTGTCCCCATTTTACAAAAGGGGAAAACCGAGGCCCAGAGAAGCCTAGAGACTTGGTCAAGGCTACATAGCGAGTTGGAAACTGAGCCAGACCTGGATCCTGGGCCTCCTGAACATGAGTTCTGGGTTCCATGCACTCTGATGGGCAGTCAGGGCTGCCAAGGAAAGGAGACACCGGCTCCCAGAGTCACCATCCGCCAGGCGTGTGGTGTGGGGGTTTGGGGGAAGCATCCATTTGCAGAGGTTAAAAATGCAAATTATAGCGCATCTAAGACCCTCCCAGGGGACCTTTCTTAGATGTCTCCTTCGAAAGAGACTGATGGTGGCCAGTCTTTCCATTCCCTGGGCCTCAGTTACCCCTTCTGTAAAATGGGATGGATTAGCCCCGCCACTCAGGGTTCTGCAAATTCAGTGAGGTGTAATAATACGAAAACGTCTAGTCTCGTCCCCACAGCATTTCCACGGGAGATTCTGCCAGCCAGATAAGGAAACTGAGGCTCCGAAAGGCAAAAGGAGCCGCCCCAGGTGAGTGGGGCAGCCAAGCCGTGAGGCAGACCCAAGGCCACCTCCTGGCCTCGGTCGGGACCAGACAGGCACACACAGCAAGCGCTCCACACACGGGTCAGACCCGAGGCTTCTGCTTGGTGGGGGGAGGGGTACAGCACTCGGCAGAGGCGTGGGCTCTGAGCCAGGCTCCCCCGACCCCGACCCCGGGCCCATCTGCGCCGCACACCAGCCCCACGACCCAGGGCCGGGCCGAGCGGCTGACAGGAAGCTCGTCTGAACAGCACAGGCACCAGCTGAGCTCAGCAGCTGAGGAAGCCACAGGGCGAACCTCAAAGCTCTTCAAGAGCAGGCCTGTGGCCTCCTCAGTTCTTGGCACCCCACATCCGGCAGGCGAGGCTCACTGCCTGCTAAAAGTCAGTCAAGGGCCGGTCCAAACCGAGGGTGCAGCAGAAGGTACGGCCAGGCCCTGCGCGAGGCCTGACCACCCAAAGGAACAGCCAGAAGGCCGGGCCCAGCACGTTGACCGACCGCCCGCCGGGACAGCCGGAGAGCCAAGTCCCGACGGCACGACCAGAGGCCGGGGCCCCACTCGCCGGCCGGCGGCACAGCTAGGGTACGTGTGGTGACCTGATGGACTGAGCACCAGTAAAGTCTAACTGAGGGGCTAAGGGACAGGGGACAGGTGGCCCTTGCCTAGTGACACGCTGACCAACTGTCCATCCGCCCCGTGGGTGGAGGCTGCTGAGGGCCAGCTGTTCCTTTTCCGTCTCCATCCGGCCTGACCAGGATGAGGACCCAGAGGGAAGAGTGTGGGAGGGGGCAGAGACGGGGAGGGGGCAGGGGCGGTGGGGGAGGGGAGCATGAGAGCCAAGTCTTTCTGGCAAAGAAGAGGCACAGGCAGAAAGAAGGGAGGAGCCCAAAGAAAGACGGAGGGAGCAAGGAGACAGATGGCCTGGGAGGCAGTCAGGGACCAAGAGCACAGCTGGGGGAGGGCAGGGAAGGGGTGAGGAGGGAGACAGAGGGGAGGGAGACGGGGCAGGGTGGGAAGAATAAAAGTGAAAACGCCAGGGCCGCCTGGGTGGCTCAGTCGGTTAAGTGACCCGCTCTTGGCTTCAGGTCACGTCATGATCCCACAGTTCATGGGTTCTAGCCCCACAAGGGACCCTGCACTGACAGCATGGAGCCCGCTTGGGATTCTCTCTCTGCCTCTCTCTCTCTCTCTCCCCCCACCCCTCTCTCTCTCTCTCAAAATAAATAAACTTAAAAAAAAAAAAAAGTGAAAAAGCCAGACCAGCAAGTCCAAGAGGGAGTCAGGGCTGACCCAAGACCAGGCCGGCAGGGGTGGAAGCCCCAACCCAGGGGTGGTGACAGTCACCAGGGCGTGCCTCCTGGATCCGCGCCCCCTCCAGGCTGCAGTGACCTCTCCCTAGTCCGGGTGAGTCCCTAGTTTGGGATTCGTGTCCACCTGGTAGGGAAGCCACCTGCGCACACACACACCCCCAAGCACACATACCTTCAATGCCTTCCTATCCCTGGCTCCCATCCCCCAACCTCAGGCCCCTGCCTGCCTTTTACCACCTGACCCTACACCAGCTCCTCCCCCCACCCCCACGTGAGTCATGTGCCCACAGGGCCTTTGCTTGCGCTGTTCCTGAGTCAGAAGCAGTCTTTCTCCCCCAAAAAGATATGCCTGCCCAGAACCGGTAAATGTGACCTCCTTCAGACAAAGGACTTTGCAGATGTAATCAGGTTAAAGATGTGCAGATAAGATGATGCCGGATGAGCCAGGGAGGCCCTAAATCTAACAAGCATCCCTGAATGAGATGGAATCGAAGATGCAACCACAGGGAAGGCCAGGACGTGAGAACAGAGACGCAGCCTGGAGCCAGGTGGCCACAAAGCAACAAGGGCCTGGAGCCACCACCAGCTGGGACAGACAAGGAAGGAGCCTCCCTTAGAATGTTCGGGGGGAGCCTGGCCCTGCCGGTGCCCGGACCTCAGACTTCTGGCCTCCAGAGCTGCGGGAGAGCAAGTTTCTCTTGTTTTTGAGCCACGGGGTGGGTATGCGGTAGTTTGCTGGGGTCCTAGAAAATGAGTGTCCTCCCCTCTCCCTTCACCTGGTTCCCCCCTGCTCCTGCTGAGCTTGGGACCTTCAGATGGAACTGCCCCTCTCCTCTGGGCGGCCCCCAGCCCCCGGGCTGAAGGTGGCCCCAGACACAGCGGCCAGAGCGCCCCTTCCGGCAGAGCGTTCTGCTTCCCCGTCCCTGGGAAGCCTGTCTCCCCAAGTCCAAATGCAGTATCTGGCCACAGGAGGTCCCGGGGCCACTCTTACTAACATCGTCCATTCATTCAAGAGCAGCATGAAGGTACCCCAACCACGTGGACCTCCGGAGCCGCAGAAACCAGCCACAGGGGACGGGAGTCTGTTAAAATTGCCATCAGCATCGTGAGGGAAGAGACTGAAAAGCGGCAGCCCCCTGGGCATGGTTTGGGGGCTGGGGTTTGGTCGGGGAGGGAAGGCAGGTGCACGAAGCTCTTTTATTTGAATGAGTTGCCAGCTTTGGTGCATCTGGCGAGCCGTGTGCAGCAATGCTGATTACGGCTTCTCCGGGGATACGGCACCGCCTAGCCCACGGGCCTGCATTCCTGCGGTGCTGCCTGGGGACCAGATCCGCCACATTCCTCCTGTTCCCCGCGACCCAGGCCTGGGCCATGCCCGGCCCTCACAGGCGTCTGAGTTTACAACCCTGTAGGCGCAGGCAGCCACTCACCCAGCACGCGCTCCTGGTGCACCTGCGGTGGCCAGGCCCCATGCCGGCGATGGTGCCACGTGGCCTCCACCCAAAACGCTGAAAGGGCCTGCCTGCTGGCCCCACAGCCTGTTGTCCATCAGGGTCCCCTGGCTTGGCCTTCAATGCCCTCATCCATATGGCCTCAATGTGCTGCCCCAGCCAAACCCATTCCTCAACCATGTGTGGACCCTCAACCTCCCTTTGCTCAGTGCCCTCGGCCAGGAATGCTCTTTCCAGCTTTGGAAACGCAACCATCTGTCAAGCCCCACGCCAGCAGCACGTTTCCAGAAAGCCCTCCGAGCAAGCACGAGTCACTGAGCCCCTCTCAGAGTGTGTCAGGGTGCTCGGTGTGATAGCCGATCGCCTCCACAGGGCTCTATGCTCCCCACAGCAGGGCCTGGCACACAGCCCAGCGCTTAGTAGGTGCTCTGTAACCACTTCCCAAAGGCTCAGAATTTCCACTGCTCCCAGCCCAGCGCTTAGTAGGTGCTCTGTAACCATTTCCTGAAGGGCTCAGAATTTCCACTGCCCCCAGCACTAGCCCTGCTGAGGAGGAAATCACACTTGCATCTGTGGACCCAAAACACATCAAGGGCAGACATACTGTGTGCACAGCACAACAAAAAAGGGACCGACAGGGCGCCTGGGAGTTAAGCGTCCGACTCTAGGTTTCAGCTCAGATCATGATCTCACGGTTCGGGTACCCCACATCGGGCTCTGCACTGACAGTACAGAGCGTCCTTGGGATGCTCTCTCTCTCCCTCTCTCTCTACTCCCCCCTGCTCATGCACCTGCATGTGCTCTCTCTCCCAAAACAAATAAACTTAAAAGGGGAGGGGAAGGCACAGAAGCCATACACATGCCCCCTGTGTTCCTGAGGCTGACGGTCCCTAGAGAAGCAGGGCACAGACAGGGTGGAAGGCTATCCAAGGGAGTAACTGGGAGCCGGAAGGAGGGAGCAGGTTCACGGAGGCAGCCCGGGGTGCCAGTGAAGGGTATAGGTGCCGCAGGCAGACAAGCCTGGGTTCAAATCCCCATCCCAGCAGTAACTACCTATGAGATACTGGGCTGGTGATTTAACCTCTCTGAGCCCGGGTTCCCTAGTATAAAATAGGGGTGGTGATGGTGTCTGCCCCACAGCGTCCCTGGGAGGAGGAAATGAGGTACTAAGTGTAAAGTGCTCAGGGCTGAGGGCTCTCAGCAGGGGCTCAAAGCAACTGCCAGTGACTGGCTAGTGGCATATTAAGTCCAGCCACCCAGCAGGAGCCCAAGCTGGGGTCAGCCCATCAGGTTAGGGACTTATCTCCGCGGCGCCCCCACCCGCCGCCCCAAGAAAAGCACCTCAGAGCCCCTCTGGCCAGGGCAGAACCAACCCACAGGGCATTTCTGGGGTGATGAAACGGTTCTGGAATTCATGGTGCTGGTTGTACTCCTTTATAAACTTACTAAAAATTGTTAAATTGTAGAGTTAAAATGAGTGAATTTCATGGTACGCAAATTATAGTCCAATAAGCTTTTGGAGAAGAAGGAGAAAAAAGAAGAAAAAAGAGGCAAGGGAGAATGGGGGGAGGGACAGCAAAGGATCGAGGGAAGAAGTTACAGAAAGTGGGGCGTCTGGGTGGTCCTCTTGATTGCGGCTCAGGTCATGATCTCACGGTTAGTGAGTTCGAGCCCCGCATCGGGCTCACTGCTGACTGTGCGGAGCCTTCCTGGGATTCTCTCTTTCTCCCCCTCTCTCGGTCCCTCCGGTGCTCTCCCTCTCAAAATAAGTAAAATAAACTTTAAAAAACCAAAACAAAACAGAAGTCACAGCCAGAGAAAAAGCCTCAAGGTGGGCACATGCGTGCCCAGCAGCCCCTAGACCCCAGCTGGGGAGTCCCCTCTCGGCTAATTCACGGAGCCTTCCAGGAAGAGGGGGCAGAAAGCAGGCACTTGGAGTCAGACAGGCCTGCGCTCCAACCCAACCCGGATCCTGCCACAGCATCACCCTGAACAACCTGCGTCTCCTCTGGTGCCTCAGTTTCTTCAGATGAAATCGAGGCTGACGTTGATTTCTTCCCCTGTGGGGCTGCTGCTGTGAGGACGAGGCCAGGTGGTGTCAGACTCCAGGTGCTCAACAGCTGATGCCTTGAGGGTTAATTGTGGAGCAGCTGGGACCTGAGCAAGGCTGAGTGAAACCGGATCCTTGCCCTCAGGGAGCTCAGGGTCTACAGGAGAAAAGCACTACCTACCACATTGGGGGGTTAAAGGGCCTGGAGTTCACTGCAAAGGATGCAACCCAGGAGGGCTTCTCAGAAGAGGTAGCATGGAACCAAGATCAACTGAAATAGGACCAAATGTTCCTCTTCTCAAGAGAGCCTGTGTTCAAGTAGAAGATTTAGCATCTCTGGAAATACTTCTGCTCAAGTCAGAAATGCCACTTCTATATTCATGGGGCTCTCATTATGGGCTACCCAACCCCCAGACACACACATATGTTACAGTCATTTTAGAAATTAAAAAACAAAACGGAATTTCCCCCCCACAAAGTAATTCCTTCAGAAGAGAAGCATCATAACTGAAGACAAATGGGGTGGCCGGGGCTGTGCAGGCTGCAGGAGAATGTCCCCACCTCGGCCCACGACCTCGGTGCAAGGCTTATAAAATAGAAACTGGTAAGGGACCTAAGGGGGAACGGAGATGGGTGGCACGTGTACCAAAATCAGTGGCATGTGTTAAAAAGAAAATCCATACGGACACAGAAGACTTGGCTTTCTCAGAGTGAAGGCCCTAAGGCAAAAGGGAGGGTTAAAAACTGATAATAAAACGTTGGAACTAGATCGTCTCCATCTCTCCCTCTAGTGGTAGCTTTTGAGTACTGCACAAGGAAAATGGTGACTTACTTTTTTTTGACACTGAAAAATGGTTAAGATTTTGGGTGTCTGGCTGGGACGGTAGGCGGAACATGCAACTCTTGATCTCCAGGTTCTGAGTTTGAGCCCCAAGCTGGGTGTGGAGATTACTTACACATAAAATCCTAAACAAAATAAAATAAGGGGCACCTGGGTGGCTCGACTGGTTGAGCATCCAACTTTGGCTCAGACCATGATCTCCCAGTTCGTGAGTTCGAGCCCCTCCTCGGGCTCTGTGCTGACAGGGTGCAGCCTGCTTCGGATCCTCTGCACCTCTCTCCCTACCCCTTCCCCAACATGGGTGCATGTGCACGTGCTCTCTCTCAAAAATAAACATTATTTTAAATTAAATAAATAAAAACAAGTTTAGATGTTTAAAAATAGTGTGATTTCACATGAAGATCAAGACCACCTGTTTTGCATGAAACACCAGACAAAAGGCAGGGACAGGCTGGAATACACAGCCCTGGGTCCCCCTATGTCCCTGTTTGGCACTGAATCCCCAGGGCTGCTGGCCCACCTGCAGAATCTGGAAGGGGCGCGCCTGTCACTCAGCACTCGGAAGCCCTGAACTGGGCCCTGAGCCGGGCCCTGAGCCGGATCCTGAGCCGGGGCCTGAGCCGGAGCCGGGCTCCTAAGCCGGGCCCTGAGCCGAATCCTGAGCCGGGGCCTGAGCCGGGGCCTGAGCCGGGCCCCTGAGCCGGGCCCTGAGCCGGACCATGAGCCGGGGCCTGAGCCGGGCCCCTGAGCCGGGCCCTGAGCCAGACCATGAGCCGGACCCTGAGCCGGGCACTGAGGAATCGCCAGACCTCTGAGGTGGGTGGAGGGGGACCTGGTCCTGAGAACTCTGTCCCCTGCCCCGCCAGTACTCAGTTCTCCATTTTCCTCTAAGCCCTCCTCTCTGCTCAGTGATGGAGGGCCCCCCTGGGAGCACAGGAGTACCCCCCACACACAGCCAGGAACTACGTGGCAAGCACAAGTCTGGGCTGCAACATGGACCGTCAAGTCCAGCTCAGCCTGGGCCCTCTGCCTGGCGGCCCCTCCTGCCTCTCCGCACCTGTCCCACTTCTATTCCTTCTACTCCCCCCTGGAGACCCAGCTCTGCTTGGACCGTGAGCCCTCCCTCACAACCAGGCCAGGGGAGACGATCAGCCACTCCTTCCTGCGTACGTGTGTCCCCCACACGGGCTTGTGACTTCCCACACCCTCACCCACTCCTTCAGTAAAGCATCAGTGTGACACAGTCAACATGGAAGTGAACAAAGGAATCAACAGCCCTGGGATCCTGCAATTCGTCAGAAAACAAAACGTAACACAGAGAGGTTAGGGTTTTGAGGACATGAAGCCAGCACGAGGGGACTGTAACATGGCGGGCAGGGTTCACGGGAGCCAGAAAAGTGGAAGCAAACCAAATGTCCGCCAGCCGCCGCGCGGATCACCGAAATGTGGTCTGTCCACACAGTGCAGTATGATTCGGCCACAAAAAGGAATGGAAATCTGACCCACGCGACCTCCCAGATGATCCTTGAACACATGATGCTGGGCGAAAGAAGCCAGAGGAAAAGCACAAAGACCGGATGATCCCATTCATCAGAGGTTCCAAGAACAGGTGAATTCACAGACAGAAAACAGAATGGCCTTTGCCTAGGGCTGAGAGGAGGGGGCACAGGGGGTCAGGGTGGCAGCGAATGGGGGTGACTTCCTTTTGAGATTGAGGACAGTGTTCTCAAGGGATTGTGCTAATGGTCGCACAGTCTGTGAATGTACAAAAGCCCACTGACTTGTACATTTTCAAAGAATGAACTTCATGGCGTGTGACTTACATTTCAGTAAAGGTGCTATATTTTTAAGAAGTGAATCATGTTCAAGTAAAATATTAACTAAATATTAGTCTGGGTGGTTCACAATTATGAAAGTACTCAAGGTGACAGAATGACCAGAGTTTGGGAAACATCGAATTCAGGCCAAGCACAGGCTCCGTGTGGGTTCAAACCCCAGTGCCACCCCATCCTAGCTGAGTTATACAGGCAAATGACTTCACCTCTCTGGGCCTCAGCTTTGTCATCCGGTAGATGGGAACAAGAGTTGTGCCCACCTGTGGAGTCACCATAAAAATGAGCTGAGCACAGAGCCTGATACGGCCGAGGGGGTCGATAAATGGTGACACTGCAAAGGAGGGGGCTGGGGATTGATTACTAAGGGGACCTTGGCTTCCTTTGAGGGGTAACGAAAATCTTCTCAAACTGATTGATGGATGCATGGCTTTGGGAATATACTAAAAGCCACTGAACTGTACACTTAAAAAAATGATGGGGCTCTTGGGTGGCTCAGTTGGTTGAGCATACAACTTCAGCTCAGGTCACGATCTCCCAGTTTGTGAGTTCGAGCCCCACATCAGGCTCTGTGCTAACAGCTCAGAGCCTGGAGCCTGCTTCGGATTCTGTGTCTCCCTCTCTCTCTGCCCCTCCCCTGCTCAAGCTCTGTCTCTCTCTGTCTCTCAAAAATAAATTAAAACATTTAAAAATTTCTCTCAAAAAAAAATGTCTCCAAAAAAAAGTCTCAAAAAAAAAATTAAAACATTTAAAAATTTTAATTGAAAACATTTAATTGAAAACATTTTCAATTTTAATTGAAAACACAGTCTTGGCACAGTATCCAGCAATTGTGCTCCTTGGTATTTACCCAAAGGTGCTAAAAACTTAGGGCCACAAAAAACCCATCCAGGGATGTCAACTGCATCTTTATTCACAATTGTTAAAAAGTGGAAGCAACCGAGATGTCCTTCAGTAGGTGAATGGATAAGGAAACTATGGTATATCCAGAGAAAGGATTATTACTCAGTGCTAAAAGAAATGAACCACTGAGCCATGCAACAGCACTGGTAAACCTCGAATGCATGTGGGTAAGTGAATGAAGCCAGTCTGAAGAGGCTACATACTGACTGTGTGATCCCAACTATAGGACCTTCTGGAAAAGGCAAAGCTATGGAGACAGCAACAAGATTCATGGTTGTCCGGGGTTGGGTGGGGGAAGAGGGGTGAACAGGCAGAGCATGGAGGATTTACCTTTTTTTTTAATTTTTTTTTAATGTTCATTTATTTTTGGGAGACAGAAAGACAGAGTGGGGGGTGGGACGGAGCAGAGAGAGAGAGGGAGAGGCAGAATCTGAAGCAGGCTCCAGGCTCTGAGCCGTCGGCACAGAGCCCAACGCAGGGCTCAAACCCATGAAGTACGGGATCTTGATCTGGACCGAAGTCGGATGCTCAACTGCCTGAGCCGCCTGGGAGCCCTGAGCACAGAAGATTTTCAAGGCAATGAAACCACTCTGTGTGATTCTATAACAATGGACACGCATCACTACGTGGGCATCCAAACCCGCAGGCTACACCTCACGTAAATGAGGGACCTTGGTGACGATGCCGAGTCCGTGTAGGCTCACCTATCAAATGTCCCGCTCTGGTGGAGATCATTGATGGGGAAGGAGGCTCAGCATGCATCGGGGCAGGGGGCAAACAGGAAATAGCTGCACTTTCGTCTTTATTTTGTGGTGACCCTAACACTGCTTTACGTAAATAAAATCTTTAAAAAATGAGGGTGAAACTTCATTCATTCCACACATGCATGTTGCACACTTACAGAGTGCCAAGCAGTGCGCTCAGTGTTCTCAGCCTCACAGAGACTACTCCGATAGGGGACGCAGATGCTGGGCGATGAGAAGACACCACCTATGACAAGGGGGGCACTGGGAGGGAGCGCTGAGGGCCAGGGGTCCTTCTGTGGACATGGCACCAAGGGTGCCATGAGGGGTGTCATTGAGTTGGGACATGACCTGAGAAGATGTGAGTAGAGAGCAAGGGAAATGAAGAAGAAATCTGGAGGAGAGCAAGCAGTATGTGCCAAGGCCCTGGGGCAGAAACACAGCTGATGTGACTAGGGACCATTCTGAAGGCCGATGTGGCTTGAGTGGAGTGAGCACAGGACATGAGCTGGGACAGAAACACACTGTCTGTCGGCTGTCATATGAACGCTGGATTGAGTCCTGAGCGCAGATGGAATTTCATCCCCCAGGAAGAGATAGATGTGGATTTGACTTCTCTCTAGCGCACGGCAGGTGCTCAGGAAACGTTGCTGGAATGAATTATATAACGTCGACCTAGGACCTTGGCTACTAAGTCCTCCTTGGCAACACCAGCTTTCCAATGGCTGCTTTACCTGCTCATGACAGCCTGTGTGGGGCACAGAGCTGGCTTCTCTCACCCATTTCACAGATGAGGAAAGTGAGCCTCAGGGGGTTGTCCAAAGCCACAGAACAGCAGGGGAAAGGGACTGGATTAGAATCTGGGTCCAGCGGGGTTTATTGCTGCTTTGTGTGAGTGTGTCAGTGTACGTGTGTGCAAACACACTGTGTGCACCTTGGAAAAAGAAACAGGTGTGGACCCCAGCAACTGTGCCAGCATGGGGTGCGTCTCACTGGGGTGTGACGGGTGAAACAAGCAATTGTGACTATTAGCAGGGGACAGCACATACGTTGCTACTTACTTTCTAAAACACACTGAGCGTCAAGTCGACATTAGCCCACTACGAATTAGCATTCTTCTCACATAACGGCATACTTTCTCAAGGAGGAGAGAAACAAAAGGACTAGAAAGATCATCATTGCCCACCCTCCTGGGCCTCCGTGTCCTCACCCATGAGATGGCCGCAATGGGACGGAATGGGTTAACACACAGACATGGTTAAGGAAAGGTTAACACACAGAAAAGGTTAAGCTCCAGCATCTCCCAGGGAGAGGGGGCCCCAGAGCCTGCAATCCTGCGCAGTTCCACCAGGGGGCGCGTTCACCAAGTTACCCGTCTGGCCGGGGCAGGAAGGTTTTCCAAGGGGATTCATCAGCCTCCTGTGGACACCCCGCTGGGGGCCCTCTGAGGCCTCGGTCCCTGGGAGCCCTAGTGACCTCTTCTTCCATATGGGGACTTTGCCCCCAATAGACACCCCCCCGGCTCCCAGCTGCAAGGGTTGAGTCCACAGGCCAGGGATAAATCTAGGTGTTGCAGTCTCCTCACTGTGTGTGCTTGGTCCATTCGGCTCCCCTCTCTGAGCCTTCGGCTCTGCATCTCTGAAATGGGCACCTTCCTAGTACCTCAGGACATAGTGAGGTCACTTTGGGAAAAAGTGCCAGAAAATGGCACTTGGCAAACCTCAGGAGGGCTCAAGCTTGTTTGCTCATCTACAATATGGGACAATGAATACCTATTTCTTGGGGTTTCTGGGGACTAAGTGGGACCATGGAATAATGTTCGTACAGTGAATAACCTTAGCATACTGTGTATCATGCTCAATATATGATACACAGTAATGGTAATAACAGCCAAGGAATCACTTAAGACGTGACAGCTACTACCACTCAGAGTGCCTTACGCACATGACTTCATCTAACCTCACTGCATCTCTTATAAGCAGGCTCCATTATTACCCCTGTTTTGGGGAAACTGAGGCAGAGATGCTAACCCACTCAAGGTCACAGAGCTGGTAGATTGCAGAGTTGGGATTCAAGCCCAGGTCATCTGGCTTAAGATATGTGCTCTTTTCTGTATGCATCGTATACATCACTTTTAAAAATTATTTTCCAGGCCATGACAAAAAAAATTAGATAAATTGGTCTTTATCAAAATTAAAAACTTTAGGGCATTAACAAACACTATCAAGAAAGTGAGAAAAAAAAACGGCTCACAGCTGGGAGAAAATACTTGTAAACAACTTCACTGAAGGGCTTGGTATCCAGAACACAGAAAGAGCTGCTACAACAAACTCAACAGCAACAAAAAAATGGGACAATCCAATTCTGAAATGGGCAAAAGATGGAACAAGCTCACGAAAACATGCTCGACATCACTAGCCATTACGGAAAAGCACATCAAAAGCACGATGAGATTCCACTCCATATCCCGAGGATGGCTTTTATCAAACACACAGAATGGAAAACAACTAGTGTTGGTGAGGGTGGGGAGAAAATCAGAACCCTGGTACCTTCCTGGTGGGAATGCGAAATGGTGCGGCCGCTCTGGAAAGCAGTTTCAGTGTTTCCTCCAAGAGTTAAAGACAGAGTTGCCTTAGGACCCAGCAACCCCACTCCTGGGTATACACACCCAACAGGACTGAAAGCTGGGACTCAAGCAGATATTTGCACACCCACGTTCACAGCAGCATTACTCACAGCAGCCAAAAGGTGGAAACAACCCAGGGGCCCATCAACATACCAATGGACACCCAAAATGTGGTCTATGCATACAATGGACTACTATTCTGCCTTAAAAAGGAAGGAAATCCGGATGCCTGTTACAACAGGGATGAAGCCTGAAGACATTACACCAAGTGAAATGAGCCAGACGCAGAAGGACACGCTCTGCCCGGGTCCCTTTATCTGCAGTGTCTAGAATAGGCAAATTCAGAGACAGGAGGAAGAGCAGAGGGTGTGGGGGCTGGGGGAGGAGGAACGGGGCTTAGCGTCCATTGGGGACACTGTTTCTGTCTGAGATGATGAGAAAGTTCTGGAAACGGATAGTGGTTATGGCTGCACAACACAGTGAAAGTATTTAACGAAACTGAGTAATACACTTAAAAATGGCTAAAATGGTAAACTTTATGTTATATACATTTAACCACAATGTGGTGTTTTTGTTGTTTTGGGGTTTTTTTGTTTGTTTTTTGTTTTTAATGGTCTTGTCCAGATTGTTGCAACAAGGTTCCTACCTGGTCCCCCAGCTTCCAGCTCACCCTCTCCAACCCCTCTGAAATGTCCACTAGGAGAATGGACATGAAGAATGAAGAGTAGTAGGGGGCGCTCCAAGCTTCACTTTGGCAGCGTGTAAGTCTCTTTCCGCGCCTCCGGGTCTCTGGCAGGCCTAACACTAAGCCCCTTACTCTAACCCCAACGGGGCTTCTCATCCTGGGCCTGGCCAGCCTTCTCATGCCTCATCTCCACCACTCTCCAGGTGTCCGTCTCCACGACCCAGCTCCTGGAAAACTCCATGTTCTCCTATGCCTCTTTATGTATGCATTCCCCTGACCCAATTCCCTTCTTTTTGGCTAATTCCTTCTTCCATGGAGTCTGGCTCCAACATTCTTCTGAATTCCTCCAGAAGGTACGATACCTCCCTCCCCTGCACTCACCAAAGCAACGTGCGCTCACCCAAAACCAATCTCTTTACAGTGACCATCAAGATGGTGTGACCTGACCCTGCCAACTCCCTCACTTCTCACTGTCCACTCCAGTACCAATGCCATCATCATTATTATTATTCTTAGGATTAGTATTATTAGTTAATATTAGGAGGAGGAGGAGGAGGAGGAGTATTACTAAACACGATAAGCCCCAGGACTTTTGCACTTGCTCTTCCCTCTGTCTGACACTTTCCCTGATTCTTCCACATGGCTAGGTGCTCCCCCTTCAAGTCTCAGCTCATATATCACCTCCTCAGAGAAGCCCTCCCTAACCCTTATTAGGAAACAGCCCCCAACCACTCTCTTCCCCAGCCACTCTTGATTCCCAACACCCTATCTTATTGTCTTAATAGCACTTGGTACTATCTGAAAGTCTTTCTCTTTTGACTCTGGCTCCTTATTTAATGTCTGTCTTACTAAAGTATGAGCTCCAGGAGGGCGGGAACCACTTATGTCTTGTTCACTACTCTACCTGAAGAATGAAGAAGTGTATGGCACATAGCAGAAGGTGCTCAATAAATATCTCTTGGATGAATGAATGGGTAAATAAATGAATAACTAGTATTTATCATCCTGGATTATATAATTACTTGTTTATAGTCCATGAATGTGAGCAATCTGAGGACAGAAGTTAGCTTACTCATTTTTATATCCTTAGAGATTTATATATATAAATAACTGGGTAGAAGATGGATGGATGGATAGATGGATGGAGAGATAGACAGGTGGATAGAGGAGTCAGTAGATGGATGGATAGATGGATGAAAAAACAGATGAATGGGTGGGTGAAAGCTGGATGAATGTATGAATACAAAATCCCCAATATAAAATCTCAGGCACAATTGGTCATTTGCATTTAAGACCTAGGAATTAAAAAAAAAGAAAGAAAGAAAAAAAGAAAAAGCCTTCGGGTCTGGCTGGTTTTAATCCAGAAAAGGAACTTTAACCAGCTGAGACATAAATTACTCAGCCTTCTCCAGTCCTTTCAACCCAGCAGTGACAGACAAGAAACAATTAAAAATGGAATTAGCCACAAGTCAGGATTCCTGAACCTCCTAAGAGCAGAGGGCGTCAACAAGTTTCTCACCGCTCTGCTCCACACTCACACTCCTAAAGTGTCATCCTGAGTTCGCCCAGGCAGGGCAGGTCACTCTGGCCCTAGGGCTGGTTACCAGCCAGGCTGTCTCTTCCACCTCAGCCTTCCTTCCCTTCTCTGAGCCCTCTCCCAGCAGAACGGGGACCTTGGAGGACACAACTGTGTCTTCCCAGCTCGGAGGCCCAGTGCCTAGCACACATCTCCTGTCACACACAACATACAGACTCTGGGCAGATTTTCTCTCGTGTCCCAAATCCTGGCTCAGAGACCAAAGCTTCCTTGACAAGGACCCGAAAATCCCCATTTTTTTTTTCCAGATTGTGTACTAAACAACGCTACTTCTTGAATGACCAATTGCCATATTCTACTTGGTCACCTTTCATGATAGAGGTCAGAAGTCTTGAGCATTGACTGTCCCAGGCTTGCTGCTAGCAGTGGTCATGTGACCCATGACATGTTCTTGCCCATGAAGTGTAAGTTACAATCTTCTGGAGGGTGCTTGGGGAGAAAGCTTTTGCTTTCTTTCAGACTCAGCCAGCATGGCCCGTCTGGCTTTCCACTTCCTCCTGCCGGAGTGTGGACTTAACACTTGGAAAAGCGGCAGTCATCTTGGGACCATGAGGCTCAAAGGGTGAGGGAAAGTCCAAGACACTCTCGGAGAGGCTGAGCCAACAGCTGCCCACCTCTGGACATCTCGCTGTGTACAACACATTAGCCCTTTCAATTAAGCCAGTGAGCCGCAGTCCTAAGACTTTCAACTTGAATGCCATCAACACAGATTCAACATCAAACACGGAAATGCCTAGCAACACATTACTGGGAGAAGAAGCCACATCACGGATAAAAAAACAAACAAACAAACAAACCCAAAAACACCATACAATCTGGACTCAAAGCTTGTTTTTAAAGCAAAGCACAATCTTTGATGAGGTATTTCTAGCAGTTCCCATACACTCACATATACTCTCATTTTTATTTTTTTCCCCTTCCCACTTGAACGCCTAGTCAATCAACTAAAAATTCAAAGAGAGTATCCAACCAAGACCAATAACGTATCCACCGGGGCCACTTCACAAATCCCCTCTTATCTCAAGTTGACTGCATTCGCCAGTTTTGGCATTATATTCCCAAATGGGCTTTCCCTCCATTCTCTGGTCACTGTAATGAAGTTCTTGGGTTCACGTGCTTTCAAAGCTTTCAGTGTTGCTCTAGCAGATCCTGGAACAAAGATGGCAGCGTGGTGGCAAGAGCTGCCAGGAGGTGACGCCAGCCCTCAAACGCAGACACCACAGTTTGCTCAGCAAGAGGCGCAGGAAACCTCTGAACTTGGCATTGAAACAACACGCGGGGCGGGGGTGGGGGGGTGTTCGGGAATGAAGCATCAAAGTTTAGAAGACTCCATACTGTCTCCTGGACACTAGGTTACATTCAGTGCACAGAACGGCTTCACGCCCTCAAACCTTTGCCCCAGCTGTTCCCTCCGCGGGGTAAACCACGGCTTCCCGGGCCACTCCCACCTGGCAAATACCTGGTCATCCTTCAAGGCTTCAAACAAGAGTCCCTCCTGTGAACCTTGAACAAATTAAATGGAAGAATGCCAGGAAAGCACATGACAGTGCAGGGCACATAGTAGGTGCTCAGTGAACAGGAGCTCTGATAAACACTGCAAGTGTTGATCTCCCTTCTCATTTATCTGTGTCTTGTTTCTACCTGGAGCCCCATGCCCAGCACAGCACCAAGAACATGTACATAAATAGTTGTCAACGGGGCACCTGCGTGGCTCAGTCAGATGAGCGTCCGGCTCTCGATTTCAGCTCAGATCATGATCTCGTGACTTTGTGGGTTTGAGCCCCACGGCAGGCTCTGTGCTGGCAGTGGAGAGCCTGCTTGAGATTCTCTGTCTCCCTCTCTCTCTGCCCCTCCCCCACTTGTGCTGGCTTAAATAAATGTTCTAAAAATGTGTGAAAAGAAAAACGGAGACTGCCCCCAACACCCCACCTCTGCGAAATTGGTCTTTGATCATTCCCCAAACATGCCTCTTCCATCACCCACCTCCAGACCTTTACAGATGCAATTCCTCCTTTCCTAGCACCCTTCCTCTCCTCTTCCTCCAGCTAACCTGACCCTGCTAGGCTATCTTCAGGTGCCCCTGGACTGTAACCCCAGGAAGCTGGGAGAATTTCCAGCATCCGCCACTCAGGGCCTGGCACACAGTGGGCCCATGAGAGAATGAGCCCAGGGTTCGGAGACTGGGGAGAACATTCTCAAGGTCATGGAGGCCCGCCACCTGTCCCATTACAGGGAACCCCCACAGCTGGTGGATGTGCACCTTCAGCCATGGGTGAGGCCTCGGGGGCAAACCATGACCTAAGGCCATGGTCCACAACTGAGTAATTGTGCTTTATGATCCCTGATGAGTGCAGACCGAAGGCTCACTTTCTGGGGAAAGGAGGGTGTGCCCATCCATGGACAGGTGAGGTATGAAGCCCAGCACAGGGCTCAGATTTGCCACAAGGACCCAGTGTAGCCCTGGAAGCAACATGGGAACACTGGCCAGCGAGTCAGAAAGGTGTTCTATAGCCCCAGCTCTGTCCTGGCTGCTGGGGGGCTCTCCCCGAACAGCATACCTCCCCTTGCTGAGCCCCAGTTCCCTCGACAGCAGAGAAACTTCTACACTGGGGATGCCTTCCTGTTCTACCAAGTAGCTCTTCAAGAGAAGGTAGAAGAAAAAAAAGAAACTGACAGCAAATAATTAACAATACAGTAATAATAACAGGTGACGTTTATCAGGCAGTTACTCTTCACCTGGCACTGTGTTCAGTGATTTACGAACATCATGGCGTCCCAGCTCCAGCCTGGGAGAGGTACTTAATGGCTCTGGGCCTCAGTTTTCCCATCTGTAAAATGGGGATAATACTAGTATCTATACCACGCATTAAGCACTGTAGGCATTATTACTACTATGATTCCCCGTTTTACAAAGGACCAAAAAGAGAGGCCTCGAGTGGTAAACTCACTGGCTCACTGCCTTGATCAAGTGCCAGGGCCACACTGGTCTGAACACATGCTCAGGGCTGTGTGTCAGCCAGGCAGAGGCAGGGCTATGCAGATTAGAAGGCCTCTGCCTGGGCAAGTCCCAGGCACCCTTCAGATGGCAGCAGTGGCAGAACAGCTGGCGGCCATCATCCCCAGGGCCAAAGTCGTCTTGCTCCCATGTGAGCAAACGCACTGAGGGTTGTAGGCCCAGAGAGGGGCTGGCAGAGGCTGGTAGCAGGCCAAAGACACAGCCCTGTGGCAGAAAAGGCCTCGGTCCGAGGCTGGAAGCAGAAGAGGCTTACTCTCCATCCCAGCTCCCCAATGTGCTGTGTGGCCTTGGGCAAGTGGCTTGACCTCAGAGAGGTCTCCTCTGCTAAATGGGATTCATACTCCCTTCCTTGGCGGGTAGAATGGAGATGGACAAGGCCTGAGACACAGGCTCAAAACACGGAGATGAACCTGAACCCAAACTGGAAACCAGCAGCACGGAGCTGTTAGTCAAGAGTGACAGGAATGGTGGGGCACCTGGGTGGCTTAGTTGGTTGAGCATCTGACTTTCGCTTAGGTCATGATCTCGCGGTTCGTGGGTTCGAGCCCCGCGTCAGGCTCTGTGCTGACAGCCAGCTCGGAGCCTGGAGCCTGTTTCAGACTCTGTATCTCCCTCTCTCTCTGACCCTCCCCTGCTCACTCTCTCTTTCTCTCTTCTAGAAATAAATAAAAATATTTAAAAAATAAAAAAAAAACTAAAAAAAAAAGAGTGACGGGAACGTTTAGGGGGGCCCCTCAGACACCTCAGGGAGTACAACATTCAGGTCTGACAACTTGTAGAGAACTAAAGGCAGCCAGCAGGGCCGCCGAGGGCTCAGGACCCCGTCCTCGCCTGGAAAGTCACCCTAAGTCCGGTCTGCTCTCGAGTCTCAGTCTCCCCTCTTACAATGAGAGAGCTGAAAAAAAGGAGGAGGGGAGGGGGGGAGAACAAGGGAAAAGCTGTCACTGCAGCCCTGGTATCAGAGGATTTATTCCTCCCAGTGCTGAGCGATCTCATTTACTGCTCACAAAAATGCTCTTGAGGCCGGATCAGACCACCCTCATTTCACAGAAGCAACACGGAGGCACACTGGGGTCTATTAGATCACCTGCCCAAGGTCACACAGTGACAGAGCCGGAACTGGAGCCCACTTCTCAGCCGAGTGAGGCTTTAGAAAGTAAGAACACCACCACCCCCTGGTGGCCACTCCCTGGAATTGCAGGTGGGAGTCCTCAAAGCAGGGGTGTGAGGTCTGAGGTCCCCACCCTACCCACCTGCCTTTGAGGAGAGGAAATCAAGCAGGCTGCAACCGGGCAGGGGCCTCGGGGAGCCACAAGGAGAGAGCCAAGGCAAGCCACCTGAGGACTCCAAGAACAAAGGCTCCTCAATGACAGAGAGTGGCAGAGGGGAAGCCAGGCCACCCGGGAGGATGCCAGCAAGCAGAGACTATAAAAAGATAGGCCTTACATGCTTTTCTCTCCATAACCTCTGCTTCACTCACACACACGAAAGTTCAAGTACAATCAGATAAGCTGAGTCGGTGCCGCTGCAGAGGCAATGCGAAAAGGGCAAGGAAGAAATCAGTGGAAGGGAACATCTGACAAAACAAAACAAAACAAAACAAAACAAAACAAAACAAAACAAAACAAAACAAAACAAAACAAAACCAGGTGATTTCAAATATGCACACATCTGTGGCCCGGATCGGAATGCCCAAGGCTCTCTGGGGCTGCTCAGCTGATGCCTGCCGGGGTCTGAGCCTGAGCTCCTGTGCTGGTATAGACAAGAGTCAGCCCCCCTGCATCTGGTAGAGACATTCTCCAATCAAGAACCCTGCTGGGGGCATCTTTCTTCAGAGGAAACGGAAGTTCAGGGAAGTGCCATTTCTTGCCCATGACCTCAAAGGTAGAAGGGGTGGAACCTGGGATTTAAATCCTGGAAGACCCCATATCTCCAAGACACAAGCCCGGGCACAAGTGTCCTTGAAACACCCGGAGCTTGTGATCCAGATCACCTTGTGAGCAGAACTGGGGTTGCCTCATTAAGGAACAGCTGTCGGGGCACCTGGGTGGCTCAGTTGGTTAAGCGTCCAACTTCGCTCAGGTCATGATCACACAGTTTGTGAGTTCGAGCCCCACATCAGGCTCTGTGTTGATGGGTAGCTCAGAGCCTGGAGCCTGTCTTCGGATTCTGTGTCCTTCTCTCTCCTGACCCTCCCCTGCTCATGCTGTCTCTCTCAGAAATAAATAAAACATTAAAAAATTTTAAAACAAAAAAAGGAACAGCTGTCTTAGATCCCCCATGGAGCCAGGGGCCCTGAAGGGACTTCCTGAGCAAGTATAGAGCCCAGCAATTTCCTAACATCATGAGATTTAAATCTGGGGGTGGGGGGGGGGGGTGAAAGGGAAAGAAAACCCCCGGAAATGAGAAGAAGGCAAGGATCCTGGGAGCCCTGCTTCCTCCTTTCACAAGTGAGGAAACTGGCTCAGAGAGGGCAAGTGCTGGCCCAAAGAAACAGAGCTCACAGCCAAAGACAGACTCAAAAACCAGAGTAATAATAACAGTGGTAACAATAACACTCATTGAAGTATATACTGTGTACCCAGTACCATGGCAAACACTTCCTGCTCTGACCTCTCTGAGCCCCACGGCAACCATGTGCAGTAGATGCTGTGCTTATCCCCATTTCACAGAGGAAGAAACTGAGGCCAAACACCCATCCACATGCAGAGCTAGGATTTGACCCCTGGACCAGCTTCCTTAAATGAACGGCACAAAAGAAACAGGAATCATGATCTTCCAGGCACTGAGACAAACTGCTGAAAGGGACTGAGAGGCACAGTGTTGGGACTCGAACCAAGAACTTCAAGGTCCCGGGGCATGTTCTCTTATCTGCTCCGCGCCAGGCAGCAGACTCCCCTCTGCACTGGGCTGGAAACCCAAGACCAGCGAAGGCTTCCTGGCAAAGCCCCCAAACACCCTCCACGCCCGAGAACCGCGGCCAACGCCAGGCTCCAGGACAGGCGCCTGCCCCTCCACGACCCCTCAGGCTGTCCGCAGGCACGACCGCATTCCCAGCGGGTCTGCTGACCGACACCCCCCTCGCAAGCTCCAGTCTGGCCGCGCCAGCGTCACTCACCACGAAGGGCCCGCTCTTCCTGTCCTTGCAGAAACTGTGACTCCTCCGGGGGCCCGGGGCCACAGGGGATGCCTGCCAGAGAGGCCACTCGCTGTCCTGCGGGGCACCGTCCCTCTCTGGGTCCTGTGGTGGCACCTGGGACATAGAACATGGGCAAAGGATTTTACTGGGCTTTCGCATTCACAGAGTGTGTCACAGTGAGAAACTCCATTCTGTACCTAAAAGAGCAAAAAGAAAACTAAAGCCCGCCCCAGGACGGTCCGCCTTCATGATGGGAGGTCACCTGTGGGGTCTGGGTTCAGCCACGGAATAACTGTGTGACCTCAGGTTAGTGCCTTAACCGCTCTGAGCCTTGACCATGTGCGGAAACACCCATAAGAGCAGCATTCGGCTTCTAGGCCCAGGGGAGCACCAAGCGAGGAGCAGCGTCTGCGAAGTGAGTGACACCGTGCTGTCACCAGGGGGCAATGTGCACAACGAGTCCTGGGCACCTGGCCGGCTTCGGGCTCAGCTCTCCCATGCCCGGCAAGGGGGGACCCTCCCTCAACATCAGCCAGCCTCAGGAGTGCCACTGGTAACTTCCGGAGACCTCATTTCACACACCTTTCCACTCCTCCAAACGCATATGCACAGAAGCACAGACATGGAGAGAAATAATATATGAACAGGGCAGAGCGAGATGCCCAAGTCTGAATCCTATGGGGGGTTTTCTAGCCAGTTATATACAGGGGATACATTCACAGGCCAGTAAATATGGGATTCCAGAATTTGAAGGTCACATGTCTCATGATCGCTCTGCACACACAAGGCAAGAAGGCCCAGAGAGGGGAGGCATCTGCTTAAGAATACACAGCATGAGCGAACAGCTGGATTCTGGATCCCTTGCCTCACAACCTCTTTTTGCATGCCTTATGAGACTCTCTGTTTTCTTTCGTTTTAATTTTTTTAATGTTTATGTATTTTTGACAGAGAAAGAGAGAGAGATGGAGTGCAAGGTGGGGGGGGGCAGAGAGAGAGGGAGACACAGGATCTGACTCCAGGCTCTGAGCTGTCAGCACAGAGCCTGACGTGGGGCTTGAACTCACGGACTGCGAGATCATGACCTGAGCCGAAGTCAGATGCTCAACCGACTGAGCCCCCAGGCACCCCAAGTCCCTCTGTTTTCTCCTACCTCCCTTGCTACTCCTTCTCAGCCTCCTCACATCTCAGAGGGATGTCCATTCACCTAGGGTCAGCCCCAGACCTTTCTGTTTTCCTGCTCCATTACTCCCTGGGGGACCTCTCATAACACCCCCTGGCCTTAAATAAATGCTAAGTATGCACTGACAACTCCAGATTTTGCCTGTCCGTGTAGGGACCCCAGACTTGCAGATCTCACTGTTCATGCTCATCTCTGACTCCCTACACCCCAGAGAGGCCTCTCCGCTCCTGCCCTCCAAAACTGCTCCTCCTCCGCCCTGCCCATCACCCAGCCTGGTCAGCCAAGGCCTTGAGGTCACCCTCCAGTCTCTTGCTTCTCTCCACCTCATCAACGAAGCTGAGACTCTGCCTTCGAAACCTGCTTCAGACCGCACATCATAAACCAAAATCAAATCGAAATAGATCAAAGATCTCAAGGCCAGAGTGAAAGCTGGAAAACTCTCAGAAGAAAATATAGGTGTTCATGGCCTTGGATTAGGCCGTGGTTTCTCAGATATGGCATCAAAAGCACAAGTGTACCAAGGAAAAATGCATTTTGAGTGCATCAAAATGAAAAACTTCTGTGCTTCAAGAGGCACCATCCAGAAAGTGAAAAATACAACCCACACAAGGGGAGGAAATTTCTGCAAATCATAAGTCTGTGAAGGCACTTGGGTTCAAGATATATAAAGAGCAATTACAAGTCAATAATAAAAAAGAAAAATAACCCAATTATTAAAATGGACAAAGGCTATGAACAAAGAAGGGATACACATGGTCATACAGGCACGTGAAAAGCTGTGCCATGGAAAACGCGAATCAAAACTGCAATGATACCTTCATACCCAGTAGGATGGCTAGAATCAAAAAGACAGGTTAAGTGTGGGCAAGGATGTAGAGAAATCAGCCTTCGAGCACTACAGGTGGGATGGGCAATTACCTTGGAAATCATTGGCTTATGCTCTGGCCCTTGCCCTCTGTGCCCACCTTCCAGCATCCATGGGACCAGCTCATCCCTGTGACGGCCATCACTCAGCTCCCTTTCCCAAGAGAGCTTCCCCTGGCCACCTCTTAGAGCCACCTCCCCATCGCCTCTTTTTCTGTCTCTCCAGGACTTACAACTCTCCCTTGCTTGAGGTCTGTTTGCCCCCTGGACCTGAGCCCCCCACGGGCACATTCTGTGACTATGGAGATGTTCTATCCGGGCCATGCAATCAGTCGTCATGAGCCGCCTGTGGCTTCTGCGCACTTGAACGTGGCTAGTGGACTGAGGAGCTGAATCTTTAATCTTACTTAAACTAATTTACATTTAAATGTCCACATATGACTGGTGGCTGCCTTGTTGTGCGGCACAGCCTGATCCAGTGGGCTGGTCCCTTCCAGCAGCCCTGATGCCTAGGACAGGGCCTGGCTGAGGGTTCGTGCATTTATTAAATGTAGTAAGTGAGGGGAGGCCTGGAGGCACTTTCTTTCGGATTCCAACAAACCTCCTTCACATCAGGCCCTGGGCCCTGGGCTTGACCACACGTTATTTCACGATAAACCTCCAGCAAGCCACAAAGCAGGCAGGATTCGCATTCCACAGATGAGGAAATTTAGGTTCAGAGAGGGCTGGCGAGGTGCCCAGAGTCACACAGCTGGGGCCTGATCTCAAGTCTGCCCGATACGCAGATACGCAGGCCGGGACTGCTTCCAGGGAGAAGTCAAACCATAAAAGTACAAAACGGCTCTCCTTGCTAATAGAAAACTCCGACAGCTCAGGGGGAAAGGGGCGTGTCCCAAAAGAAAAGTGGGCGGGACTTGAGCAAGCAGGTTACAGGAAGCAAACACAAGGGGCCTCACGCACGTGACAAAGGTGAGGCACTCCTCTCCGGCCCGGGACCTAGAAGTATGGTGACACAGCTGGCTGGTCTGGCTGAGGGGACATCAAGGATACCTGTAAACAGGTGTGGCCCCGGACGATGCAGGGCACAGGGGCACAAGCCTACAAAATTAATTCAACTTTAGACAATCGCCATTCTAAACCCACGGGCAAATCTGCACGTGTGCCAAAATCATATGCGCGTGGTTTGTAAATAGCAAAAAATCAGAAATATCACCATCTCCACCATACGGCAATTAAAAAAAGAATGAGGACACCCTCTCTAGGCTGAATCCAAATGCTCTCAAGGACACTCACATAGGGGAAAAAAAAAAAAAAGGCGAGTCCCAAATCTAACAAAGGTGGGTCTCACCCCAGGGATTCCAACCAGACTGGTCTGGGGTGAGGCCCCTGCCTCCTGCCTCGCTCTCTTTTAGGACTGCCTGGGTCACTCCCATGTGTAGCCAGAGCTCCAACCACCTGTAGAGAACACTCTCTTTGATGGAGAAAAAAAAAGAGGCAAAAGTAAGAATATGTGTTCATGTTTGCTTGTATTTTCAGAAAGAGACTCAACACGAATTTGGACCAAAAAAGAATCGAAGTGGTCAAGGGACAGGAGGAATGCAGAGGATTTATACTCCACGCCTTTAAGTATTTTTGGAGCCTCTTGAAAAGGTTCTCTCTTTTGAAATGAAAATAAATCATTTAATTAAATGGAACACGGCAATCGGGCCTGGGATGAAGTTCTGATAAGCGTTTCTTAAAGGAAAAAGAAAGACAGAAAGAGAAGGGGGGAGGGTGGCGGTAACCGCAATCGCAAACCAGGCGGGTGCACGAACAGAACTGGCTGTGAATCAAATTCTCACCCACAGAACAAACACGTGATCAAGACGCTCATTGAAGCCCTGCTTCTAACACGAAAACTCAAACCAACCCACCCATCCATCAATAAGTATGCAGATGGGGCGCCTGGGTGGCTCCGCCGCTTAAGCGCCCCACTTCGGCTCAGGTCAGGATCTCACAGCTCGTGAGTTCAAGCCCCGTGCCCTGCTGTGTTAACAGCTCAGAGCCTGGAGCCTGCTTCAGATTCTGTGTCTCCCTCTCTCTCTGCCCCTCCCCTGCTCGTGCTCTGTCTCTCTCTCTCTCTCTCTCAAAAATGAGTAAACATTAACAAAATAAAATAAGTATGCAGATTAAAAAAAAAAAGTTTGAGCTTGGGGCGCCTGGGTGGCTCAGTACGCTAAGCGTCTGACTCGATTTCAGCTCAGGCTGTGATTTCACAGTTTGTGGGTTCAAGCCCCCCATCAGACTCTGCGCTGACAGTATGGAGACTTCTTGAGAATCTCTCTCCTCTCTCTGCCCCTGCCCCATTTGCTCTCTCTCTCAAAATAAATAAATAAACTAAAGAAAAAAAAAAAAAAGACGGGAGCCTGGGTGGCTCAGTCAGTTAGGTGTCCGACTTCAGCTCAGGTCATGATCTCGCTGTTTGTGAGTTCAAGCCCCGCATCAGGCTCTGCGCTGACAGCTCGGAGCCTGGAGCCTGCTTCGGATTCTGTGTGTCTCCTTCTCTCTGCCCCTCCCCTGCTCATGCTCTGTCTCTGTCTGTTTCTCAATAATGAATAAATGTTTTAAAATTAAAAAAAAAAGAAAAGAACCTACTTATTAAGAAAAAAAAAGGGGCGCCTGGGTGGCTTAGTCGGTTGAGCGTCCGACTTTCGCTTAGGTCATGATCTCGCGGTTCGTGGGTTCGAGCCAGCTCAGAGCCTGGAGCCTATTTCAGAGTCTGTATCTCCCTCTCTCTCTGACCCTCCCCTGCTCACGCTGTCTCTCTCTCTCTCTCTCTCTCTCCTAGAAATAAATAAAAGTATTAAAAAAAAAAAAAAAAGCTTGGGCTCCATATAATAAAATATTTTGCAGTCACCAAAAATAATGTGATTATCTACCTATAAACACTGGGGGTTTTTTTACTGTAAAAAAAAAATTGCAAGTTGTAGGATTTCCTGTAGAATATCACCATGTTTCCGTTAGAGAGTATGTTACTTACCTGTGTCTGTACCTGGTGGGGCTTCCCTGCCTGTGGAGCTATGCGCACTAAGGGGCTGGATGGGCTTCGGTGCTGGGGGAGCCGATCTGCACACTGCAGGGTGCTGAGCAGCACCCTGCCCTCCACCCGCTAGATGCCAGGAGAAAACATCCCCAGTTGTGACCTCAGAAAATGTCTTATACTTGGAGCGCCTGGGTGGCTCGGTCCGTTGAGCATCCGCCTCTTGATTTCGGCTCAGGTGATGATCTCACGGTTCACGAGTTCGAGCCCTGCATTGGGCTCTGCGCGAACAGTGTGGAGCCTGCTTGGAATTCTCTCTCCCTCTCCTTTTGCCTCTCTCCTGCTCTCTCTCTCTCACTCCCAAAAATAAATAAGTAAACATAAAAAAGGGAGGAAGGAAGGAAGGAAGGAAGGAAGGAAGGAAGGAAGGAAGGAAGGAAGGAAGGAAATGTCATTTACTTGGCCAAATGTGCTATTGGGGAAAAACTGCCCATAGAAGAGAACTGCTGATGGGCTTGGAAGGCTGCATCCCAGACCCCGCATTTAGGGGAGATTTTCATTCTGAACCGTATGCTTGCATCACACGGTTCAATTTGACACAAACAATAAGGGAAAAGACCACAGTAAAAATCAAGATACGTATGAGGAACAAGCAGCTCCGCGGTGTATGGGAAAGCCCCAACATACCAAACTCTGTGACCCTGGTTTGCATCTTGGGGGAATGGTGGGGACAGGAAGGGGGCCCAAGGGGTACGCATTTTTCTTCACTCTGATAAGGTCTGAATTTTCAACAACCAACATTTTGTCCTTCTGTGTTGCTTCTGTTTGTTTTTCCACGATCAAGAACCAGAGATGGTCGGGCAGGAGGGGAAGGAAGCAGGGAGCTGGTCCAAGGCTTCCCAATCCCTCAATGAGAAAACAGATCCCCTGACAACGAGCACTCGTGGGGTCCGCGCACCCCGGGCGAGCGTCCAAGGCCGGGCCGGATCCCACACACACACACACACACACACAACGACCGACTCTCCCGCTGCCAGCGGGCCCCTGAGCAGGGCGCTGGCAAATGGACCAAGTGTCACATTTCCTGGCCTCCTCCCCTCTCCCGCTGTTCCCACAATAACGGCCTGGTGAAACCCGCCTCGGGCGGCGCATCTTCACAACCCCTGACCGGTCCTGTGCTCATACCCACTGGCGGCCCAGCCATGCTCTATCTCCGTTCAGCTCACCCAAAGAGCTGCCGGCCAGAAACTTCGGTCAGCCCCGGGGAGGCAACGTGGCTGTTCTACCCACAGCTGGTGAGCGACACAGAGGAGTCTAAATGTGGTCACGGGAAAACTTCAGGTTCTTCACTGATGCCATCCCACTGCTTCATGTCTACACCATCCCTTTCCAGGCGGGAGCCTCTGCTCTCTTCTACAGAGGAAGAAACTGAGGCTCAGGCCCTCAGTGAAAGGGTTTGCCCATCACCACTCAGTCCAAGCGGCAGATGTGGGATCTGGGTGCGAGTCTGCTGACGCCACATCATATGGGCGGTGTGGGGGGACTAAGGTTCCGTACTGCTCCCAGAGCAGGCTGTGTTTTGTCCCCACCTCCAAAGCTTTGCACGCGCTGTGCTTCTGCCGCGAACGCCATCACCTCATGTTCATCCCTCCAGGGTGGGCTCGAGCCAGCAGCTCCTCCAGGATGCCTTCCTACACCTCTTCTCCAGCACCTCACCTCTGCACCCTATCATTTCCTGGCCGGGGATCACCACGTACCGTCTCCCCGCAGAGATCAAAAGCTACCCAAAGGCAGGCTCCATGCCTCAGATTTCTTCCCTATCTACAAGATTCCTCATTTACCACAGAGTAGCCTACTTGAAAGCTGGGGTATCAAGCCAGACCTGAGTTCAAGCACTAGCTTTGCCACTTGGTGCTGGGTGACCTGAGACAAGGTACCTAACTTCTCTGAGCCTGGGTTTTGTCACTGTACAAAAAGATGATGAACACAGCAAATGCTGTGGGCACCTGCCCTGTGCTCAAGTACATGGCAATGACAGTGGAGTCCTGCTGTGAGAGGAGTTTTCTCTCCACCACTGAGCAGGGCACCAGGCAGGATGCAAGAACGTGAGTGGTAGAGTCCCAGAAACAGCCCCACGGGAGGACAGACGGGAACTGGAAAACACATAAGCCAGGTTCCTTGCTTCTCAGGGGGGGTCTATGCTAACTCCCAGAGGTCTCCAGCGAGAATGAGCCTCACTCAGACGCCCACAAGTGCACCCTTAACATCAGCCTCCCCTCTCTGCTTCACCTCTCCACTGGGGATCCCAGCCCAGGGAGTCCCCTCCTAAAACAGCTACTTGCAAAGGTCTCTGCTTCTGTGGAAACCCAAACGCCCACAGTTCTGCAAAAGAGGGACTGTCACAAGACTCGCATGAGATCACTCATTCACTCGGGGCGCCTGGGTGGCTCGGTGGGTGGCGAGGCATCTGACTCTGGATTTCGCCTCAGGTCACGATGTCAAGGTTTGGGAGATCAAGCCCCCTGTAGGGCTCTGTGCTGACGACAGGGAGCCCGCTTGGGATTCCCTCTCCCCCTCTCGCTTTCTGCCCCTCCCCCCACTCAGGCACATGCTCTGTCTCTCAAAATAAATAAATAAACATTTAAACAGCCAGCATTCCTTGAATGTTCACAAAATGTCATGCAGGATGCTGAGTGTGCAGGACACAACGATGAATGTGAAACAACACACCGGAATGGACAGCAGGTGCTTCGTAAATGATACCGATCATTATCATCATTCTAGACCAGAGGTTTCAAAATGGTGGTCCCGGGGGGCTCAGTGGAGCCATCGAGTGTCAAAAACCAGCCGGAACTGAGCAGCAGCTGCCCCCACACACACACCCCTGCGGAGGGAATGAGCTCTCTATTTGCCACAATGCCCACTGCTCATGTACGTGCCCACTTGGCCCATGTCAGGTGGGAGTTTGAGACCCCCGGCCTCTGTGTTTCATCAACGCATCGCGAAACTGAAACTGCCTTCCCACTCACCTTCTGACCATCTCGAGTCTCCGACTCTCGCCGACAGGGCCCCACTTTGGTGTCCTTGACCTCATAACTGTCTGCAGGGAGGCTGGACCTCCCCTGGGGCCGCTCCCGCCTCCTGTCTCTGGCTTCCTGCATGACGGACAGGCCCTCTCGGAGTCTGGCGGGGGGACCCTTCTCCGAATTGGCTCTCTTGACGTCCAGCGGTGACCTGTCCCAGATATAGGGCTGATCGCCCCGCTGGACCCCACTGCCCTCCTGCTCCCTCTCGATGGATCTCCTTGGGGTCCCTTTCTTCTGGTGAGGGGGGGAGGACTTGGGCGACACGCTGGGCCCACTGCCTAGGTCCTCCCAGGTCGTGGGCTTGGGCTCGGCTGGGCGACTCAGACACTTTGCACCCTGACGTTTACTAGCAAAGGCCTGTCTGTCGTCCTCGGGGATTCCTGAAGCTTTTCTTCTGGGACCGGCGGGGCCTGAGGAGACCCCCGGGTAACTTTCAGAAGGAGCCGAGAGCGGCGGAGCCCACAGAGGAGGGCTAGATTTGGAGTTCGCGGTTACCCCCAGGGTCTCCGACGGCGGCTTGCCGGGGCCAGGACTGGAGCCATGGTTTGTTTCGGTGAAACCGGCTTGTTTCCAGGGACCCTCAGTTTCAGGCCTCTCCTTCCAGCTCCTCCTTCTTGGTTCCGCCCTGGCTGAGAGCGCCTCCTCCACCGGCTCCCGAACCACCTGCCTCCTGTACTCTGCCATCAGGGCGTCGATGTCAAGAACGCTGGATCTGTAGCCATCTTTGATTTTACCCGGGGACCTCGCCCTCACCACCTCAGTGTCCCTTCTGGCGAGGAGATCATCGGCTTCTGGGTGAGTTCTGGAAGCCGGGGGCATTTTGGGAGCGCTGCGGGGGGATGTCTGGTTCCCACGACCCTTCCAACTGCTCTGAAAACAGGTGCCATCTTCTGGTCCCCGATGAATCCACAAGGCGTCGGCATCCGTGATTCTTTCACTGGAAGGATCCAGAATCCTGTCTCCAAGAGATGACGGGCGGTCTGTTGGCTTCGGAGCCTTTGAAAAGCTTACATAGTCGTGCTCTCTGCCCTTAGTCAAGGTTTGACTGCCCTGGCCTTCCGGTGGCTCTTCATGGTTAAGAGACACCAGGGTAGGTGTTCGAGGATGAGGAGATGGAGGCGGTGTTGGTTTTCTAGAATGTTCCGTCAAGTTCTCGGGCCCCAACTTAATGATACTTTTTGCTTTTTGGGTATCAGGAATCTGGTATGTCACTGCAAAAAATGTCGCCTTGGGTTCCAGAGAGGACCCTTGCTTCACCGCTGGGCGAGTCCAGTCCTGTGAAGCACTTGGGTTCACCTCCTGGATCTCCACCCTATTGTGGGAGAACTGAGGTTTTCTTAAGGCACTGACGGTGGGGCTCAAATGGTCTGTTCGTCTCTGCTCAACCTTTGAGGCGTTTTCTGGGGCCAGGAAGCTGAACTCATCAAACTTCACGTCGTGCGGCAATGTCCTCCGGCGCCACTTCTCAAATCTCTGGTCCGTGGGACCCACCCTCCGCATCCTGACTTCAGGCTCTGGTGCCCTGGCGGGCCTGGGCTCACCGTCCCCAGCAGCCTCAACGAGGGACCCTTTCTGCACCAGCGCTTCTGGATGTGGCCGGGCTCGGAAGTCAGAGGGCTCGTCCTTAGCCCTAGAGGGAGGGTCCAGAAGGTACCCCCAGGGGGCGCCTTTTTCTCCTGCTAAGCTGCAGCCTCCTGACTTGCTTCTGGCCCCATCGTGCCCCTCGTGCGGGGCCTCCCAGACGGCCGCCTGGATGGCCCTCCCAGAGGGGGCACTGGAGCCGCACGACCTGGCTGAGCACTCGCTGTTGACCTCGGGGCTCAGTTCCCAGCCCTTCTCTTCACTGGCCACCATGGTGGCTTTATGCCAGTTCAAGGTCACCCCACCTGTCCATTTGGGTGACAGGCAATTGCCCCCAAACGTGTCCTTTGGCTCCCGGAAGTCAGGCCTTGGCTCACCGGCCTCATGAGTCCCTCGAGCTTCCCAAATCAAACTGGCCCTTTGGACGGACCCCACCTGACCTTCCAGCCTGCACTCTGGCTCTGCAGGGGCGACCTCATGCGGCTGCTGTCCCTTTGGTGAGAGCTGAGACCTGCCACTTCGCAGAGTCGTGGCTTTTTCCTCCGACGCCATGGGGACGGCCTCGCTGTGAGCTCGCTTGCCCACAGTGTGCATGATGTCATACTTGGGCTCCACCCTCCGGGATGGGGGAGGGTTTCCAGAACATTGGATGAAGGGGTTTTTATTGTGTTTTTCGTCCAGAGGGTATTCTTCCCGGAGGGGTAGGTGATACTGTTTGGGTTCACCGTTGGAAAGGGCAGTCCGGCCCCATTTCTCTGCATCAGGCTTTTCAAACCCTCTGGAACTCTGATTCTTGACAGTTGTCTTTACAGGGGGGTCCTTCCCCGGCCAGGAGCTTCTCTCGCGCCTGGGTCTGAGCTCTGAGACACCAGCATCAGCCACATCTCTGGGGGCCATGGCCGAGGGACAGCGTCCTGACTGGTCAGCCACCGTGTGTCTCTCCACATGCTGCTCAAACACTGTGGCCCACACGGTCTGGAAACTTCCATCGTCTTCTGGGGTGTTGTCAGAGGGGCTCAGAGCCCCCGCTGAGCTTTCACCCCGGTAGCTGCCAGGTACTTGGTTAGGACTGTCCTTCCGCTCTGTCTGCGTAGACTTCTCCCGGAGTGTTCCAGACTTCCAGGAACTTCTTGGGACGGAGGCTCCAACCACACCATGCCCTTCCTTTGGCTGAAAAAAAAAGAAACAATCCAACTTACATTAAGGGACTTGAAAGGGAAAGGAGGAGGTGAGGTGATCGACACAGCTGCTTTTAAAATCACAACAGGGGCGCCTGGGGGGCTCAGGCAGTTAAGCGTCCAACTTCGGCTCAGGTCGTGATCTCACAGATTCGTGAGTTCAAGCCCCACGTTGGGTTCTGTGCTGACAGCTCAGAGCCTGGAGCCTGCTTCGGATTCTGTCTCCCTCTCTCTCTGCCCCTCTCCTGCTTGTGATCTTTCTGTCTCTGTCTCAAAGATAAATAGACACTTAAAAAATATATACTGTTTCGGGGAGCCTGGGTGGCTCAGTCAGTTAAGCCTCTGACTTTGGCTCAGGTCATGATCTCACGGTTCGTGGGTTTGAGCCCCACGTCGGGCTCTGTGCTGAGAGCTCGGAGCCTGGAGCCTGTTTCAGATTCTGTGTCTCCCTCTCTCTCTGACCCTCCCTTGCTCACGCTGTCACTCTCTCTCTTTCTCTCAGAAATAAATAAAACATCAAAAAATTAAAAATATATATATATATATATATATATATATATATATATATATATACTGTTTTAAAAACTTAAAAAGTAAAGTAAAAAAATCACAACGTGAGATACCATAAAAATTTTAAAGACTGACCACACCCACTGAGGACAAGGATGTGGGAAAATGGACACTCTTGGAAGCTGTTGGCAAGAACATAAACGGATACGACTTTTGGACATGTCATGATCTTCTAACGCTCATTTCCTTCAATCTGGCCCGTTTCCTCCCAAGACTCTTTCTTGGCTCAGGGGCCCAAGTCTGCGTCAATAAGAAGGCTCAGGAAGGAAGCAGACCTCCACAGAAACAATCTAGGTGCCTGTGTGGAGGGCACAGGTTAAGTGAGCTTTGACTTAACACAGGCTGCAGAACGCCTGTAGGGCACTTGGATCCATAGGAGGGGGAGGGGGTCCTGATGTCACATCCACCAACCAGAAAACACTGTTGTGGGGGGGGAGGGAGAAAGGCAGACTGCAGACAGTGTATTTATAAAGCAATTCCGGTTTTTAAACAACTGTGCATATGTGTGTGTGTGCATGGAGATAAACAATGGAGAAGAGCTACAAATTCACCAGTGAGTAAGGGTGTCCGTGAGATCAGGAGGAAGGAATGAGGAGAACGTCAGTTTCCCTCTGACACACTCAGCTCTGTTTGATTTTAGGATATGCATGTGTTAGTTAGCCATTCCTTAATGGTTTTTTTTGTTGTTGTGAGAAATACGGCTACTTCAGGGCTCCTGGGTGGCTCAGTCAGGTGAGTGCCTGACTCTTGATGTCAGCACAAGTCATGATCCCAGGGTCACGGGATTGAGTCCTGCTTCAGGCTCCACACTGAGCATGGAGCCTGCTTAAGATTCTCTCTCTCTCAGGGTGCCTGGATGGCTCAGTAGTCAGTTAAGCAACTGACTTCGGCTCAGGTCATGATCTCGCAGTTTGTGGGTTCAAGCCCTGCATCAGGCTCAGTGCTGACAGCTAGCTCGGAGCCTGGAGCCTGCTTCAGATTCTGTGTCTCCCTCTCTCTCTGTCCCTCCCCTGCTCATGCTCTATCTGTCTCTGTCTCTCAAAAAATGAATAAACATTAAAAAAAAAATTTTTTTTTAAAAAAGATTCTCTCTCTCTCCCTCTGCCCCTCTCCTCGCTTGCACTTTCTCTCTCTCGAAAGGGAAGGGGAGGGGAGGGGAGGGGAGGGGAGGGAAGGAAAGGGAAAATTGATGTTCCAATAAAAGCTTGTATACCTCTGTCTACAGCAACACTATTCACAGAAGGTGGAAATCACCCAAATGTCCGCCAGCAGAAAAATGGATAAACAAATTGGTGTCTACTTGTACAATGGGGTATCAAAAAGGAACGAAGTATTGATTCACACTCCAACACAGAGGAACCTTGAAAACATTATGCTAAATGGAAGAAGCCAGACAAACGGATATGTGTTTTGTGATTCCATCTGTAGGGAATGCCCAGAATAGACATGTCTACAGGGGCAGAAAGTAGATTCCTGGTTGCCAGAGGCCACAGGTGGGAGATGGGAAGCCACTGGCTGAGGGTTTCCATTCAGAGTGATACAAATTCTGGGGACACCTGGCTGGGGAGCGTGCAACTTGATCTTGGGGTCATGAGTTCAAGCCCCGCATTGGGTATAGAGATTACTTAAGTAACTAAAAATGAAAATTAAAAAATTCTGGAACTAGATGGTGGGGATGGTTATACAACGCTGAGAATTCACTTAATGCCACTGAATTATTCACTTTAAAAATGGTTATGATGCTTCTACTGGGTGTTGTATGGAAACCAATTTGACAATAGATTATGTTATAAAAATAAAAATTAAAAAATAAAATGGTTACAATGCACAAAGGGCCATTAATCTCTAGTGCAGATCATGGAATCCCATTAAAGCATTTCAAAAATATTTTGACTTAAAGTTTTTGTTGTTTTATTAAATAAAATTAGCATTAATAATATGGAATCTATTCTCTCTAAACAATGCAAAGCTCAAGTCCTTTTGAGCCTTCAAATGTTCAAATACCAGTCCCCTTCCTGGATAACAGCTATTATCGATGGGGAGTGTATCCTTGAAGAACGTTCCAGAACTTTCTCCTAGTACTGCATGTGTGTATTTTTTTAAGTTTATTTATATATTTTGAGAGAGAGAGAAAGAGAGCAGGAGCAGGGGAGGGGCAGAGACAGAGGGAGAGAGAGAGAATCACAAGCAAGGGATTCTAACAGCAGGGAGACCACAGTGGGGCTTGAACCCACAAACCAGGAGATCATGACCAGAACCGAAAACAAGAGTTGGATGCTCAACTGATTGAGGCCACCCAGGCGCCCCTGTGTATTTTTTAAGTGTGTGTGTGTGTGTGTGTGTGTGTGTGTGTGTGTGTGTGTGTGTGTATGCGTATAAAGAGAGAAAGATTGTTTTTATATTTAAAACTATATTCACTGTTGGGGCACCGGGGTGGCTCAGTCGATTGAGCATCCAACTCTCGATTTCAGCTCAGGTCATGATCTCAGGGTCATGCGGTGGAGCCCTGCATTGGGCTCCGCATTTCCTGAGATGTTCCCTCTCCCTCTGCCCCGCCATTGTGTCCCCTCTCTCTCCCTTTCTCTAAGATAATATATGTGTAGTCAATTGTTCTTAAAAATTAAAATTGTATCTTTTATGTTATGTGTCTTTTACTACACTAAAAAAAATTGCCAATAGAAAAATCTATTTACAGAGATGAAATCTCCTTATATTAAAGCAAGGATTCCTTGATTAACTTTCACTTCCTGGAAGTTCTCTAACGTCTACAAAATTACAGAGAAAATAATAAGTTCACCTCACCCTATCCCTAGATTCATTGACAATCAGCATTTTGTCCCACTTGCTTCACAAGCCCTTCTTGTTCTTATTATTGTTACCATTTTAATGCAAATAGGGAGGCTTTACTTCCATCAGACCCTCTCTAAACCACTTTCAAAGAAATGATTCAGAATATCCAAGGATAAAAAGCAGGGCACTCCCTTGGCCCCAGGAGTGGTGGGCACTGCCATTCAGATCCAGCTCAAGGGGTACAGATGGGCTTGCCACAAAGCTCTGGTGTTTAAAACTCTACCCATCATACCATCCAGCCATTCCGAGGCATCTACCCAAGAGAAAAGGAAGTAGATGTTCCTACAAATCTTTGCCCACAAACGTTCACACATCACTTTTATGTGCAATGGCCCCAAAACGGGAAACAACTCGAATGTCCATCAGCAAGGCGAAGAGAAACAAATGGTGGCCTACCCATCAATGGAATACTACTCAGCTATCAAAAGGAATAAACTATTGACAAGTACATGCATACAACATGATGCATCTCAAAATAATTATTGTGAGTGAGAGAAGAGAGATTTAAAAAATAGCATTGGTTGCATCTATAGAAAAATCTACCAATAAACGTCTAGAAAACGTAAACTGATCTATTGTAACAGAAAGCAGAAAAAAAAAGCTAAAAAAATAAAAATAAAAGAAAGCAGATCAGTGGCTGTTTGGGGGGAGGGAGAGGGGACAAAAGTGGTTATAAAATAGGAAACCCCCACGTACTGGAGATGTTTGTATGTTGATGGTGATGATATTTTCTCAGGTATGCGTAGATATGTGTCAAAACTCATCATTGTACACTCAAAATGCGTGCCGTTCACTATATATCAATTACACCTCAAAGCTGTTTTTTAAAAAAAAACATTAAAACTCTGGGGCACCTGGGTGGCTCAGTCGGTTAAGCATCCGACTTGGGCTCAGGTCATAATCTCAGTCTGTGAGTTCGAGCCCCACGTTGGGCTCTGTGCTGACAGCTCAGAGCCTGGAGCTGTTTCAGATTCTGTGTCTCCCTCTCTCTCTGCCCCTCCCCCACTAGTGCTCTGTCTCTCTGTCAAAAATAAATAAGCATTTATAAAAAGATTAAAACTCTGCACAATGCATCAACCACAAAACAGTTAGACCTAGTAGTTATTTTATAAGCTTCTTCTTATTAAACAGATTAAATAAAATTTAATTTAGTTTCCCTCCTTGGGTGACAAGCCAAGGTAGGGAACAGGGACATAATGAGAGAAACCAAGGGGTTTCAATTATCAGTTTTTAAGTTAAATTTTAAATTCTTAATAAAGCAAGCATTCGTACCTAAGAAAGCCAGGTTCCTCTTCCTCTTTGTCCAGGAAACAAAATAAAACCCGGCAATTACATGTGTAAACAATATTTAACACTAAGGAGTGCAGAATCACAAACCCAAAAGGGACTTGAAAAGTCCCAGCGTTAAAGGAAAAAAGAAAATGTTTTATTCTTCTTGAGAGGCTTCTGATTATCCTTTCCTGGGGCTTGCGGATCCAGAAAGCTCTTTTCCCAGTGAGTAAAGCCACCCGCTACAAAACAAGACATGCCAAACACAGAGGCTTCTGACCTTTTCTCCTGGGTCCTTAGCAAACTCGCCACTTAGCTCAGAACACTTCTCATATCGGACTTCATTGCTTGAAGCTGGACTTGAAAACCTGGTACAAGAAGATCCAAGTTACTCGTACGGGGCCAGGAGCTGTGACTCCCTCCAGCCCACGTCCCGTAACTAGCTCAGAAGCCCAGGGGTGAGATCAGCGCTGAGATTCACACAGCAATACTGCCTGGTTTGCTTTGAGAAAATATGTGTTCTGTGTCCTTTCTTGTGGCCAAACCGAGAAGGGCCCCGAGGCAAGAGCTTACCTTAAACACAGCATCCTAGGGTAGCAGGAGCCCCAGGTTTAGAGGAAGGGACCTGGGTGATGTCCCAGCTCTACTGCCTCCCCAGTGCAGGAGCTTGGGCTGTGCTTGTGGCCCCACCTGAGCCTCTGTCTCTTCATCTATAAAACGGGGATAATTAACACCTCCCCATCGTCTTTTGTAGGGCAGATAAGAGGCTACCCAAGGCCTAATAGCTATGTGAGGGCGTTTAGGGAAGAGTAAAGATGCCTCAGGAGGGATAATTAATGGTTGTCAGCAACCCCAGGCATACCAGCACCCCCACCACAGACCTGCCACGGGACCTGGGGGTGGTGGGCCGCATGGAATGTGTGGGGGCACGGGCAGGCCTCTGCCTCTCTGGGTAACCTTGGCCAAGTCATTGTCCCAGTCTGGGCCTCAGTGTCGCCACTTGCCAGGGGGGAAGAGAAGGAAAGGGTGTTCTGGTGCTGGCATTTTCCCGTCTCTGTAGAGCTCCCTGGAGCAGGTGCCTGAATCCAGGGCTGGGGGCCACCGAGACAGGGAGGGGAGAGAAACCACTTAAACCCGTCCCACTCCGCAAGCCGGGGTCTGCCAGTCGGATGTCATGAGGCCATGGATGAGTCGTTTCCAAACTCAGAGCCTCAGTTTCCCCATCTGTCAGATGAGAATACCCGAGGCACCAGGAGGACACAGGAAAAGGTGTGTGAGGTCCCTTTGCGTGGGTGCCCCTTTCTCTGCTATCTTAGCTGAGGCCTGGCTGTACCTGAAAATCACTCAGGAAGCTTTTAGAAACGACCAAAATATGCGCCCCAGATCAACTGAATCAGAATCTCTGGAGGGCGGCGGGGGGTGCCAGGCATCGGTATTTTTTTTCCCAGATGTTTTAAATACTGAGAGCCACCGATCTAACCCTAGCCAGGCTGGCTGCCCTGGTTCCTGGGGCTGGCAGGGCAGTCTGCCCAGAGGTGGCTCCTGGAAGCTCGGATCTGGACAAAAGTATGTCAGCGGCATGCATGTCATTAACGAGCTGGCGGACACGCCCAGTGGCATCTCCCTGTTGTAGCCGGGAAGCCACTTGTGGGAAAACAAAGGGGCAGGAGATGTCAGAGGCCTGGCTGAGCCTAGAAAATCATCGTTAAGTAACAGGATTCATAATTTCACTTGGAGCTAGATGAAGTGATGGGTTTCCCATGGGCACAGTGATTCACAGCATTATCTATTAGTCTCTGCCTTAACTCTTCAAGGGAGCTTTCTATTTTAGAGACAAACCAAGGCTCAAGAGGGAAGGGGACTTGCCCAGGCTACCCTGACCCATCTGATTTGATTTTGGGGCCACGCATGGAGGCTTAGGCTGTACAGTAAATATCCTCAGGATTCTGGAAAGGCATGCTTAGCAATGCACCCAGGCTGTGCCAGAATTACATAGGGCTCCAGACTTCCTCACAGCACTTCACCTCTCCTATCTGCATCTGTGAAATGGGCACAGTATCACCCCACTCCAAAGTATAAAACAGAGAAAGGACAAAGAAATGGAGCTGCTGGCACACAGGGGACCCAGAGGAGAGCTGTGTGACTGCTCTGAACCTCAGCTCCTTATCTGAGAAATGGAAGTTAACACCATCTCCTGGTGGGGGATGGGGGGGGCGGGGAGCTGGGCTGTAAGGTGCCTAGCGTGGAGCTTGGTACCTCGGTCCCTTTCCTGAGGGGCCTCCAGTAAGAAGGAGGTCGGAGGCAGCTGGGGGCTGAACGAAGCCTGTGGAACATTCCCACTTACAGTCTGGTCAGATCCGCCGACAGCGGCCGTGCCTGGAAGGTCTTCCTCTTGATTTCTGGCTTTGCGTCCGAGCTCTCAGCGGCCCAGCCTTTGATCCGCTCCTGGACGCTCACGGCCACTTTCTCAGGCTGTGGGGCAGCCGGCGGGGGTTCACGGGTGGCCGCCGGGGGTTCGGATTCTGCGGCCAAAGCCAAAATGCTCTCCTCCCCAAACAGGCTGACGCGCTTCTTGACGCTGCCCATGAGGGTCGGTCCTCCCTCCGGCCGGCTTTCCCCGTAGTCCCCTGCATTGCTCTTGACCTCGGCAAACTCTTGGTCTTTTCCCGGCCTGGGGGAGGGGGTCGGGGGCACCTTCTCGGGCTCCCTGAGCAGCTTCCCTTTCTCCCCCTCGGGGTGCTGGTCATCCGGGGGGGCACCCCTGGCTGAGCCCCCCGCAGCCCTGAGGCTGCCGGTCTCCGCCGGCTTACAAAGCACCTTCTCCCTCTGTTCTCGGGCCTTCCTGGCTACCTCTGGGAAGTCCGAGTCTGGATCGTGAAGGCGGGGGTTTGCTTTGGCCACACACGCCCCGTCCACTCTGGGCTCCGGGTCAGACCTCTCGGGCCCCCGACCCTGGGCAGTGGAACCCGCAGAGGCCTCTTCAGCCACCTTCTTCAGCAAGGCCTCTCTGCACTCAAACCGGGCCGTGAGGTCCACGGACAGGGGCCTGGGCTTCCTCACCCACGTCTTCTCAGGCGGAGTGGGGGGCGCTTTCCCCACCACCGTGGCCGCCCCGCCGGGGCCTGGCTTCTGAGGCTCAGCGGATGCGATGAAAATGGCCGACACGGGCCTTCTCCTCAGGAGAGGCCTGGGCTCCAGAGCGAGGTCACCCGCGTCCTCCACACGGCTGGCCTCTGAGACAGGCTCGTTCGGACCTTTCCCCTCTTGGGGGGCAGCCGGCCTGGTGTCCTGCGGCAGGGAGGCCGGTCGGGGAAGCGTCCCAGGCTTTCGGGCGGGCAGGGCGGGCTTGGCGGCCACCTCGGGCCGGGAGCCAAGCGCGGGCTCCTGAGACACACCCGCGGTGGCCCCCCGAGTCCCCTCGCTGGAACCCTTCCCCAGGGTGGGGCCAGCTTGGGTGGTTTCAAAGAGGATCATGGAGTTGGGTTGGGGCCGCGGGAAGGCAGCCTTGCTGAACACAGACGAGCTTCTCAGGCCTTCGCCGCCCTTCCTCGCCTCCTGCCCCACCAGGCCGGGCATCCTCTCACCCAGTTCCTTTGCCTCCACGTCCTGGGCGCGCCCACAGGGGGATGGGCTGCTTGGGCCGGGCCCCAGGGATGGGACAGGGGGGTTCACGTCCAGGACCTTCTCCCTGCAGAAGGGCTTGGGGGCCAGTCTGGGCAGCGGGAGTAAGCGGGCCGGGCTCCTGAGGGGGCTCTTTCCTTCCAAGAGCAGCGGGGAGGGTGCCCCGGGGGCGTCGCCGGCCTGGCGGAAGTAGGTCCGCTTGAGGGTCTCCTCCTGGGCGATCTCGCTGAGGCCTGGCACTCCTGTCAGGGAAGTGACAGAGCCGACCTCGACCCGCGTCGCCATGGCTACGGCTGTGGCTCCATGGAGACAGAGGACATCCGAACTAGAGAAGTGACTGCTAAAAGTAAAGAGGTAAGGGGGGGGGGGGAGAGTAAATTTAAATCTTGGTCGGTGTCGGGGTGCCTGGGTGGCTCAGTCGGTTAAGCATCTGACTTCGGCTCAGGTCATGATCTCACGGTTCGTGGGTTCGAGCCCGCGTCAGGCTCTGTGCTGACAGCTCAGAGCCTGAAGCCTGCCAGATTCTGTGTCTTCCTCTCTCTCTGTCTCTTCCCCACCCACGCTGTCCCCCTCTCAAAAAATAAACATTAAAAAAATACAATAAAATAAATCTCGTCAGTATCTCTGTCAAAGCAGAGGGGGCTGGGGGAACAGGTCCAGGGGACCAGCGCCGCAGGTACTGACATCACTCTCTCCACCGACCTCACTGGGCAAGTCCAGGCCGGCCTTTCCATCTCTCTGAACTCTGGGCAAGGACAGTGGACTAAAGGGCCATTTCTAAAGTCTGTTCCAGGCCCAAGGGTGGGGAAAGGGTGGCAACATTCTCTAGGAGTTTCCCCCGCTCGGCAACTCTCAAGGCCAGCTCTTAGGTAAAAAGTCATTATCTCTGCCATCCAGATAAGGAAACCAGCTCAGAGTGGCCAAGGAACTGGCCTGATGTCACTTGGAAAATAAGAGGCAAAGTCAGGATACGGGGACCCAGGTCAGACTCCAACCGCACACTGCACACTGATAGCAAAAGCCCCGCAGAGAGCACCCTAATGGCCCCCCGCTCCCGTACCCCCAAACGCTCCCACTTCACAGCATCCCAACTGCCCCTCCTCACAACCCTGTGCTGAGGACCAAGCACAGAGAGGGTAGGTGACCAGCCTCAGCTAACACAGCTACCAAACGCTGGAGTCACATCTTCCTTGGATAGCCCTGCACGGTGGGTATGACTGTCAGACCACATTTTGCAGCCGCTCGGGCATTCACCCCTTCTTCATCCAGCTGTGCACTCGATTCTCTCTGATTAATCCTGGCACAACCCTGGGAAGCAGGGATTAAGTGCATCTCCATTATGGGGATGAAGAGTAAGGGCCCAGAGAGGTCTCCCGACTTGCCTACATCACACAGCTAAAACATGACCTCAAGTCCTCGCCCCATTCAACTCGGCCTTCTGGAACATGACATCTTACTCCTTTCTGGTCTTCAAAAGTGCCAGACAAATGGCTGTCCTTGACCCTCTCCCCCCACCCCAGCACCGTGCCCACACCTTCATGCCCGAGTCCTCTCTCCCCGCAGCCCTGCCCCCACCGTGCCCCCATCTAGAGGGACTAAAAGTAGAAGGCATTTCAGTTCAACGCCAGCCTCCTGCTCCCCTTCCTGGGGCCCCACTCTGCTGCCCCCGGCTCTGACTCACTCAGCAGCCTGCAGGGAAGAAAGGCAGACAGATTTTGGTATTTTCTCTTCCTTACACGCTCGATGGTGCTAACAGATTTCTTCTCTCCAAAGCGGAGAACACTGTCTAGACAGGGTTAGAAGCAGCAGAAGAGGGTCAGATACGGAGGCTCTGAGAGCCGGGGAGCAGCAGCCGTCCGTCCGCCCCGGCCCCGGGGCAGAGTTCTAAGGCATGTCAGGACTGATCACCTTTAGGGCCAGGCCACACGACCTCTTGGAAACCCTGCTCCGGGACACACACACACACACACACACACACACACACATGCTGGACATGAGACACAGGGCAGCAACAGAATACACAGGACAGAGAGAAGACTCCCAGGCAGAGCCCGCAGGCGCCCCCTCCTCCCGGACAGCCCAGCCCCACTCACCCGAGCTGGCGGGCCCCGGCTGGGGATGTGTGACTGCCCGGGAGAGCCAACGGTGTCACGCCTCATCGCGAACAGGCCGGCCGTGCACTCCGGAGGCAGAGGCGGGTGGGGGCGGGGAGGCTCGTCCCCGCAGGGCTGGGTTTCGGCAGGCCTGGGGAGACACAGGACCACAGCCTCGGTTCCGGAGTGCCGGCGGGATGTGCACAGACGGCACGAACACTCCAGGGCTCCGACTGCGTCTGCTGGCACCTCCAGCTTGTAAAACACACGCTCCTCTTGGCTTCTCAGTATTGTAGCATCAAGAGGGCTGAGTCCACAGTTGGAGCTCACTAAAAATCTCCCCCCAGCCCGGTTCCTCTGATACTGAGCACCTGCCATGTGCAGAAGGAACGATGAGTAAAATGCCCTGCATTCAGGGAACCCACAGTCTCGGGTAAGAAACACACACACACGCACGCACACAGAAGCACTGACAATTCCAAGTAATAAACACCATGGCATATACAGGGGATGTGGGGATCCCGGAAGAGTCCCTAGGCTGGCAGATGACTCCAGAGAACCCACGGTGCTGCCTAACGGGGGAGCTGTCCCTCTTGGCTCAGAAGCAGTTGAATGCTGCGTCTGTTAGAGGTCCCGAAATGCCGCCTCAGGGCCTTTGCACCTGCCACGCCTGCTTTCTGGGATATCCTTGTCACATGCAGACACAGGACCACCCCTCAGAACACAGCTCAGACATCTCTGCCCCACCCCACCCCCCAACCTGGCACAATCCTCCTCTCACATGTCCATGGAGCTCCAGAGATGCTTGCCAGGGCTCATCATAGTAACACAGTCATATTTAATACTGCATGAGACTTCGCTTCGTATCCGTCTTTCCCGTTCCGTGGCAAGCCCCCTGAATCCCTAGTAGCTAGCTAGCAGGGCGGCTTGGCATCTAGTAGTAGCGCTGAATACGCAACTGTTGGGTATATAAATAAATGATGGTTGAATGAAAGAATCGATGAACGAAGGATATTCTTCCGCTCCCCACTCCTCTAAGATTCTGAATAGGTACAGGTCCCACGAGCTTCCTGGCAATAAGCCATCTAGGACATAGGAGTTACTCCAGCTCAGGCAAGCTTGGTGGGGACCTACCACAGGGCTGACCCTACCGCAAGTCAACTGCCCCTGGGCGATGGGACCAAAGAGCCGTGAAGGGTTCAGCCGGCAGCTCAGGCTCCCCGGTGTCAGTGCCTAGCACAGGCCCCTGTCAGCCTCCTGCTGTGACCACAGCAGCCCCACACAGTAGTGGGTCACGTCACCAGCTCATCTGCCCACGTGTGGGGGGAACACTTCTCTGCACAGCTTTTACTGGGGAGCAAGTCACCAAGAACGACCCACTGCTAAATTGGGAAGGACGGCGCACACATGGGTGTGGCCCTACTCTGGGATCCTTGAACCCACCTCGCTGGCCACACCGCAGGCAAGGAAAGGGGGAAAGACGCCTGTTGGTCCATAACCCTCTTAACCAGAACCGTGTCTCTGTTATCTGTGATCTGGTTCCCATCTTGGGCTTCCTCTCGAGTTTCCATTTAAATGCCTGGCAAATACCTGCTATGTAAATATGGCCGCACCGACAAATTCATTACTACATCTGTGAGCAAAGGCCGGGGAGGCGGGGTCACGATTTTTTAACCACCGCCAAGGACAGCTTAATAACTAACATTTTGAGGTCTGTCCCAAACCTAGAAACACAGGACTCTCAGGGTTTCACTTAACTTGTTGTAAAAAAAACAAACAAACAAAAATGCAAGGACACAGAGTGGCATGTAGTCTTTAAAACCATACTTTAAAAGCATCACATATGTCACGCTTAATTAAAGACACTTTGGTCTCTTCCAACACACTTCAGAAGCTCACTCACAGAGAGGCCAGCTGCTGTGCAGCCCGCTCGATCTTTTTAAATTTATTAGCATTATGGCCAAAGCCAAGTGAACAATGGCTCCCTGAAAAAAGAAGGGCCACGGAGTGCGAGCCACAAGCCTCTGGTTGCATCTCTATGAATCGAGGCTGATCTGGGAGGTCAGGAGGCCACGGGGGAGCAGGGGCCAGAGCGTGTCTCTCGTGTCTCTCTGACCTCAAGCAGCAGTAGGCAGGCAAGGGGAGGGGGAGACCAGCACAATCAGGGGCGATCTCCCCGAATGGATCTGCAAAGTCTGAAAAGCCCATTTCCTGTGAATGTATGCAAAGAAGCCTATTCTCCTGGGAAGTGAGTCACCAGGACCAATAGTTGTTGAAATCAGGCGGGAGTCACTCAGGAGCAGCGTCCACCTGTCCTTCCTTCCTTCCACAAACCAGCCTCTGGGCTCGGTGCTGGGGGCGCAGCCACGGTGCTCACAGTCCCCTCCCGGGAGAACGGCGCCGGGAGACGGCAAGAGAAACACCTCCATTCAAAACCAAGCAGTTTGGCAGCTTTTCTCTCAGATTCAGCGGCGTGGATTCATTCTAGCAGCTGCTGCAGATCTTTCGTAATTACACCCTTAAATCCGATCTGGGAGCTCACCCGTCATTCACTCAGCCGTCTCTGGGTGCCGTTTCCTGGGAATGCCACCATCTGGTGAGGGGTGTGAGCCAGTCCTCACACCTTCCAGTGGCTTCTGGAATGTGACCTGGCCTCCCAAATCTGCAAACCCATCCTGCGTGGTGCCCTGTGCCAGGCGCCCAGGGCAAGCCCGCACCCACCCAGCACGTCCACCCACGGGCCCCACATGGAAGGGGCCCGATGTCTAATGTCACCGGAGTATATGTCTCTTCTCCTCTTCATCCCCATGGCAACAGCCGTGGCTCATCCGTTCATTCATTCATCCGATTCTTCCTTCCAATACACAATTATTGAGCACCTACCACATACCGGGCTCTGGGCCAGGTGCGAGGGACACAGCAGTGAATAAAACATGGAGAAAGCCCTGTCCCCACAGCGCTGGCAATCAGGAAGATCGGAATAAGCAACATAAATAAGCAAGGTGCATTGAATGTTAGACAAGGGACAGTAAAGAAGTTAGTGGCCAAGGAAAATTCAAGAAGAAGGACATTTGAAATCCGCCTCCTTGCCGACATTCCCGTCTCTGCTGGTGCCTCCTCCAATCTATTCCAGCAGCAGTGACGTCACCCACGTTGCTCAGAGCACACACGTGTCCAACTCCTTCCCCGAGACCCCACAGGATCCGGATGCCCTTCATCTCCACCCTGCCCATCTGTCTGTCTCTCACACACACTCACATACTTAGTACCTCAGCATGATGAACCCTGGACAGGTCACAAGGCATGCTAATGCTTTTCCTCGCCTCCACACTTCTATACTGCCATCTCCTATTGCCTGACCAATCCCTGTTCACCCCTCAGTCCTGAGCTCCAAAATGCCACCTCTTCCAGGAAGTCTTCCCTGATGCCCTAGGGCGCTTCAGGTGCTCAAAGCCTATCAAAGTCTTGGTGTTTCTACTTTGCCCAGCACTCGATCACACATGTGGTAACTGCCTGTTTCTTCCACTCAACTGGACAGTCCTAGGTCCAGTTCACAGCTGTATCCCTGGGCCTGACACCAGAAGGGACATAAAGCCAGTGGTCAAAAAAAGTATCTGGAGGGAGACCATCTCTGAGAGAAGAAGATAATAGCATCCAGTGTAGGCACGGCTGTAGGAAAACTGATACACTTATCTGCTCCCAGGACTAATGTAACTCAGGAAAGCAATGTGGCAATATTCACTCCCAACTACTATTTTTTGACACTCCATCAAGAGTCAGGCACCACGCTGCATGACTCTGCACCTTCTGCCTTCTCTCATTTAATAGTCTTGGCAAATTATTACCGTAGGAAAATACAGTTCTGACAATGAGGCAGATCATATGGTACCGAAAGGCAGAGCTAGGGTTGGAATCTTCTGAATAGAAATCAAGTGCTTTTCCCCAATATACTCACCCTGCCCCCAGCATGCATTTATTTTTTTAAATGTTTATTTATTTTTCAGCAAGAGGGAGAGTCCACACGTAAGCAAATAGGGGAGGCGGGGAGAGAGAGGGAGTCACAGAATCCAAAGCAGGCTCCAGGCTCTGAGCTGTCAGCACAGAGCCTGCCACGGGGCTCGAACCCACGAACCGTGAGATCATGACCTGAGAAGAAGTCAGACGCTGACCCGGCTGCACCACCCAGGCGCCCCGCATTTCTTTTTGATTCTGTAACCTTGCTTCTAAGAACGTATCCTATGGAGGGAATCTAAAGGAAGAGAAAGCCATCTAGGCAAAGCTGTCCACTACAGAGTCATTGATGCAAAAGCAAAGTAACAACCATGCCTGGATTCGGGCTCATCACCCTTATTTGGAAAAAAAAAAAAAAAAAAAAACACAAAACCCGGGACTCCTACGCCATTTGAGATGTCAAGAAAGTTGCCACGTCAGCAGGGAAACCAGACCTCCAGGGTCCAGCCAGCCCAGGACATCAGGAGAGGCATGAGAAGCCTGTCCCACCACAGAAGCAGATCTGCTATGACCCCAGCCTTACAGATGAAGAAGATAAAAGCTGGAGCAGGAAGCAACCTCCCCGCGGGCAGCTGGAGTGACGCTGACCTCACCCTCCTCGCTGTCAGATTTCTTCCAGAGTCCACATGGGCTTCACTAGAATAACTGCTTTTTACGATGTTCAGATGCAAAGCACACTTCACAACCATTCGAATGCTGTTATTAAAAAAAAGATGCAAAAAAACAGAACACAAGCAGTGTTGGCAAAGACGTGGAAAAACTGGACCCCTGTGTACCACTGTGGGGATCAAAGATGGTGCCGAGGCTATGGAAAACAGTAGGGCGGATCCTCAAAAACGAAACCCAGAACCACCGTACGGCCCAGCAATCCCACCCATGAAAGCAGGGTCTGGAGCAGATACAGGCAACACCCAAGTTCAAAGCAATGTTACTCATAACAGCCAAAAGGTAGAAAAAACCTAAATGTCTAGCAATAAACAAAATGTGGCATCTCTGCACAGTGGAATATTATTAGGCCTTAAAAAAGAAATTCTGGGGCGCCTGGGTGGCTCAATTGACTGGGCGTCCGACTTCGGCTCAGGTCACGATCTCAACGGAGTGTGGGTTTGGGCCCCACGTCAGGCTCTGTGCTGACGGCTCAGAGTCTGGAGCCTGTTTCAAACTCCGTGTCTCCCTCTCTCTCTGCCCCTCCCCTGCTCATACTCTGTCTCTCTCTCTCAAAAATAAATCAACATTAAAAAATACATTTTTAATAAAAAAAAATTTAAAAACGAAAAGGAAATTCTGACCCACGCTAAAACATGGATGTGCCCTGTGGACATTACAACAAGCCCAACCAGCCAGTCATGAAAACGCAGATACTGTATGATCCCACTTGCAGGAAGCACCTAGAGTCGTCATATTCATAGGGACAGAGGTAGAATGGGGGATGCCTGGGGCCAGGGGAGGAGGAGGGCAGCTGGTATCTAATGAGGACAGAGTTTCAGTTGGGGAAGGTAAAAAAAGTTCTGGAGACAGATGGGGGTGCTGGCTGCACAATATTATGAATGTACTTAATGTCACTTAATGTACACTTCGGAACAGTTAAGATGAGAGGGGCCTGGGGGGCTCAGTCGGTTAAGCGTCCGACTCTTGATTTCGGCTCAGGTCATGATCCAAGGGTCATGGGATCCAACCCCGCGTTGGCCTCCACACTGAGTGTGGAGCCCGCTTAAGATTCTCTCTCTCTTCCCCCCTCTGCGCCTCTCCCCCACTTGCGAGGGTACTCTCTCTCTTCTCTCTCTCTCTAAAACGAACAAAAACGCCCAGGTTTGAACAGTAAATTATTCCATCATCCTACTTTTTTGTTATTTGTGGTAGAAATCACATAATGTACAATTGATCGTCTCATCCATTTCAAAGCGTACGACGCAGCGGCATTTGGTAAATCTACCCCTGTCTAGCTGCAGAACATTTTCGCCACCCCTAAAGGAGGCCCCGAACCTCTTAAGCACTTGTTCCCCACTCCCACTCCCCCACCCCTGGCAACCAGCACTTCTGCTTTCTGCCCCCATGGATTTGCCATTTATGGGTATTTCATAAAAATGGAAATCACAACAGTATGCCCTTTGCCCTAAAGTTGGTCTCAGCTCCTCTGCTAACTCGAAATGAGAGCTTGGCAAGTCCCTGCTCCCTCTGAGCCTCAGTTTCCCCACTGGTGAAACACAACGTTGAACAAGGGGTCACTAAATTCGCTTGGATTTTACAGAGTCTGCCATTCCGATTCTGCCATTCCGGCACAGACTCTTCGGGGCTGTGCCGTCCACTTCTCTCTGCACTCGCTGCTTCATCCGCCACGGAGCCCAGCTTTCTGGAAGCTGAGACGCAAATTCCATATCTCCTGGGCCCCCATGCTTCCTGACTAACAAGTGGGGCTCAGTAAAGGGCTGTTCAGGGGTTAAATAAAATTTTCACGCCCCTACTGACGAAAGTAGTGAGTCAAGTTTCCTACTGAGTTAGCACGAGCCCATTAAGAACCACCTGAATTAGCAGAGGCTCGACTTCTGTCAATTTCAAGTTCCAAGGGCTTCCAGTTCAGCACACCTGACATTCCAGACTCTGGGATCCCGGAAACAGGCCGAGGGGTCTTTTCCCAAACTTGCTCTGCAGCCCCAGATATGAGTAGGACACACTCACCCCCGAAGCGGAACCCAAACTGCTTCGGCCCAACACCACCCCTCGTCCGGTTGCAAACGCGATCTGGAGAAAGAATGGTACAGCTTATCTTTACGCCTCTATTTAAACATCCGTCTTTTCAATCCTCATTAGCCTGTTCCTTCCTACTATTTGTGCTATTTCTGGATTGGCTGCGGCACTCGCTGAAGCCATTAATCAAGCTGCTTTTTTGTTTGTTTTTCTCCACATCAGGGATGGGCACGCTACAGTCAGATGGCCACATCCAGCCCACCGCATTTTTGTAAATAAAGTTTTATTGTAACACAGCCGTGCTCCTTTATTTCTGTATTATGTACAGCTTCTCCCAAGGTAGGAAGACAGAGCTGAGTGACTGCCACAGAGGCCATATGGCCCAGAAAACCTAACATATTTACTACATGGCCCTTTACAGAAAGAGTTTATGGACCCCTGCCCTAGATTGTGGAGAACTCAGTGCCCCGAGACGAGACTGGACTTCCCCAAAAATGTGAGATTCCCTTCTTTAAAAAAGTCAAAACTCTTACAGGATTCTGGCTGAGACCCGCCCTTCCATTAGATCTCTTCAGGTGCTCCGCAAACAGCAGAAAACTTCACAAATACAGATGAGCAAAAAATATTTTTAATACTCCTAAAGCCTACCATCCACCAGCGCCTGTTAGCATTCTGATGTACAATCTCACTGTAAATGAGAACTTTTTGTCAAAACTAAAATGGAATCAGACGTGCAACTTAGGAACTTGCTTTTTCTTTTTTCTTTTTTTATCTTTTTTTTAATATTTTATTTATTTCTAGGAGAGAGAGAGAGAGAGACAGCGTGAGCAGGGGAGGGTCTGAGAGACAGGGAGATACAGACTCTGAAACAGGCTCCAGGTTCTGTGCTGGCAGTCAGCACAGAGCCCGACGCGGGGCTCGAACCCACGAACCGTGAGATCATGACCTAAGCAAAAGTCAGACGCCTAACCGACTAAGCCACCCAGGCACCCCGCTTTTTCTTTTTTAATTTCAAAACATATCATAGGCATCTTTCACACTGACAACCGTGCAGCCTACACGGTCCTTGCCAATGCTTCTGGAGCATTCCATCATACGGGTATCTCAGCATTAGATAATCCATCCCCCAATATGGGATCTTTAGGCTGTTGCCAATCATTGACCAGTAGAACCAACACTGCAGTGAACACCCACATGCAATTATTTTCCCAAGATAAATTTTGCCTAGAAGCGGGCTCACAGGTTCAAAGGATGCACACCTATTTTAGAGCTTTTGATATAATCAGAATGGACTTTCACACCTAAGGGAAACACAGCCCAGGCTGACTTAATTCAAAGCTTAGGAGGTCAGGGTTCTCAACCTCTCCCCGGGGGCAAACCCAATAAAGATGTCTAATGAGCAATAAACCGGGGCCCCTGGCCGGCCATGCCCTCACTTGTAGCTTTACCGGCGCTCCTTTATGGCCAGATTATCACAGACTTGACTATGAGATTTGCGAGGGCAATTAGAACAGCTCACATAGACGGGAGAGGCCGGGCCCAGCCTGGTGGTGGAAGAGGGAGCAGGAAGGAAGCCCCAGCCCCGGAGCGAATGTCCACAGAAGAGGAAGCTCAACCCCAAAGCTCAATTCAACACAACACACTCCACCATGCCGGCTGGACCCAGAAAGATGTGCACACGACACGCTCTCTCGTTAGGGAGGCTGAGAAGTGCATAGTGCATTTCAGAAAAATAAAAATAAAAAAAATTTTTCCCTCCAAGTACAAATAGATTTCTGGCGGAATTAGCTTATGTTGGCCCAAGAGCTGCCTTCTGTGCAAAGCTCAAACCCTAAGAAGGTGTGATCCTCTCTCTCCTCAGCTCTAAAATAATTGGCTCTCATCATCCATTGCCTTGGGCAAGGTACTCAACGGCCGCCAAAAATAACTAAGTTGGGAGTAAAGGGGCCTGGGTGGCTCAGTCGGTTTTGGCTCTTGGTTTTGGCTCAGGTCATGATCTCACAGTTGGTGAGTTCGAGCCCCGCATTGGGCTCCGTGCTGACAGTGTGGAGCCTGCTTGGGATTCTGAATCCCTCTCCCTCTGCCCTTCCCCTGCTCTCTCTCTCAAAAGTAAATAAATACACATTTTTAAAAAAATAACTAAGTTAGTCTATACTGCAGGCTCTGCCTACACTCCCAGATTCCCAACTGGGTCCCATGACTTGAGGATCTTTTTCACGTATTCCTTCTCCGTGGGCAGCTTTTTACCCAGAGCACCATTTCCATTTGCCCAAATCCCACCCATCTTTTGAGAGCGGTTTAAGGGACACCTCTTCCAAGAAGCCCACGCTGACTTCCTGAGCCAAAGTGACTTCCAACCATCTTTGGCAATTTGCCTAATCCTAACGGCTCGTATCAGAGATAAGGCTGAGGTCCTTCCTCTTTCAAAATATAGATGCCCCACCCTACCCGACCCAGGGCATAGACTCTTCGGCTCAGAGTTCTCCTCCCCCAAACCTCGCTGAGACCTGGCACAGAGAAGGGAGAATGAGGTAGTGCTGTGTTCCCCAGAGGTGGGAGGCAGCCCAAGAGGGACCCAACATGGTTTTTGGTGACAGGAAAGCCGCTGTGAATGACACTGTGTGAAAACTATTTCTGCCTGATTCTCATGGGCGTCTTCTCACAAAGTCCCTGACACGGTCTCTGCCTGGTGCTGTTGTGACTTAAACACTCACATTTCCATTATCTGGCAATATCCCAATTTAATAAGACAAAGCAAAACAAGAACTCAGACCATTAGCTGCAGCAGCAGATTTTTAAACATCATTTTATTTTCATTGTATTTAATTTTACTGTTGTTTTCTATTTGAGACAAGAGACACTAGTTTACTATTCACAAGAGAGATTTTCATGAAGGTTTTATTACAAATTTATTTAACTGGAGGAAAAGCAAAAAGTCTACAAGTCAAATAATAGTAACAGGGGCTATGCAGATATGGCAAGTGCCCATGCGCTGGAAATGACAAGTATAAAGGAAAGAATATAGAATCGAAGTCAAAACATGAAGATGCAAGCTCTCAGGCCGGTTTCCTTCTTTTTAGTTTTTGTAAAATGTTTATTTTTGAGAGAGAGAAAGGGCGTGTGGGGGAGGGGCAGAGAGAGACAGAGACAGAGGCCCCAAAGCTGGCTCCATGGAGACAGCAGAAAGCCTGACATGGGGCGCAAACCCCCAAACCATTGAGATCATGACCTGAGCCCAAGTAAGACACCCAGCTGACTGAGCCACCCAGGTGGTTTTCCTTCTGAAGACTAACAAGCCAGGGACCACTGTCCTGCCCTTTACAGCTAGAAGCACGGCAATGTGACCCAGCCCTGACCAAACGGACAGAAGAGGAAACAGCTAGATTTCTAGGGAAGCTTTTGCTTTACTGATAAGAACAGGCAGGTGTAGCTTACGGTGCCCCCTCCCCTTCTTCCTACCTGGAACTGATTCGTGATGCCAGGAGCCAAGGCAACCATCTTGAGACCAGGAAATCACAAGCACTATTTTAGGACAGTGGCATGGAAAAGATCTTAATGCAGCTAAGCCACTCCACTACCTCTGAGCCACCCCCCTTTAGATCTTTTTTGTTGTTATGTAAAGAAGAATAATGTACTATGGAAGCCATCTTAGTGTTTCTTTACATGTGGGCAAAAGCATTCCTAATGGACACAAGGTTCGGGCACAAATTGGCTAAGTGGACAAGCATCTTTTAAGCCTTGGCAAGCCACTTCACCTTTTCTTTTTTTTTTTAATGTTTATTTTTGAGAGCAAGAGAGAGGCAGACCACAAGCAGGGGAGGGGCAGAGAGAAAGAGGGAGACACAGAATCTGAGGCAGGCTCCAGGCTCCGAGCTAGCTGTCAGCACAGAGCCCGACACGGGGCTCAAACCCACGAACTGTGAGATCATGACCCGAGCTGAAGTCAGATGCTTAACCACCTCAGCCCCCTAGGCACCCCAAGCCACTTCACCTCTTAAAGCTCAGTTTCCTCATGGGTAAATAAAGTTCAGTGATACCCACCTTAAAGGAGTCTGGTGATCAAAGGCAACGGCACACATGTCAGTAGACCTGGCACATAGTAGGTTTCTCTTCATGCAAACAAGCAAACAGGATGTGAAGCCTAACGGAGGTGTTTGGGGGTGGGGTGGGTTTGTTTGTTTCTTTGTTTTTTTGGTACGTTGTTTTGGTTTGGTTCGGTTTTTTGGGTTTTTTTGGCGGGTGGAGGAGAAATCTAAATTCTTTAAGACCTAAAGGAATAGCTCTCTAACGAAGGAATTTGAGAGAGACAGTGATCTGGGGAGTCTACCCTTACCCACTGGCACACCTGGGGAGAGAGGAAGGCTGGCCAACTGTTCGCAAGGCCGGCCTGACATCCAACAGGGGCCTGCCACCCACACAAGCTTTATTAACAACAGAGGGGGGAGTGCGCTGGGCCGGCTCAGTCAGTGGAGCGTGCGACTCCTGGTCTCGGGGTCGTGAGTTCGAGCCCCACACTGGGTGGAAAGATTACTTAAGTAAATAAAACTTTAAAAAACCCCACACAATCCTTATTTAACAACAGAGGAAGTGCCAAAACAACGTAAATACCAAAGAGCATCCTCCAAAACTAGGTATCAATGAGAGGATGGTCAACACCACACGCGGGTCAATGGTGTCTGTGTCCGGTCCCCACCGCACCCCACGCCCACCACACCCACGCCCACCAAACATTCTGTCCGTGTCATATGCAAGCCGTCCGCGGCACTAACCATGCAGGGACAGCTAATGTGTCCCCTCCTGGGAAAACCAGGAAGATAACTGTGCCTCCCACGCCCTTCAGGCAGCTGGCTGACTCCTCCTGGACCAGCTTCCCAGCACCGCCATAAACCTGTCAGGGCCTGGCACGCTGCCGGCCCCGGGGCACAACACACAGGCCTCACCTAGCACAGGAGCCTGTCTCCAGTAGCCACAGAACTACACCTGGCCCAACTACCAAAGAGACACCCCCGCACGCTGTTCCAAGTTCATTAAGGTGTGTGCTCCTCTGACCTCTTAAGAGCTGAGGGGCGCCTGGGTGGCTCCGTCGGTTAAGCGTAGACTTCAGCTCCGGTCATGATCTCACGGTTCGTGGGTTCCAGCCCCTCGTCTGGCTCTGTACTGACAGCTACCTCAGAGCTTGGAGCCTGTTTCAGATTCTGTGTCTCCTTCTCTCTCTGACCCTCCCCTGTTCACCCTGTCTCTCTCTCAGGAATAAATAAAAAACATTTAAAAAAAAAAAAAAAGAGCTGAGCCCTGGGAAAGCCTGGTAGGAATAATTTCCACCATCCAACCACAAATACTCATGGAGCTCTGATTCTGTGCCAGATGTCACGGGGAATGCATTTCCCCACTTAAAATCCACCCTCTGAGGTGGGCTGTGTGACAGGGCCCCACTTGACGGATGAAGACGAGGAGTCCTGGAGAGGCTTAACAATTTGCCCAAGGAGCAGAGCAGGATTTGAACTCAGGCAGCCTCACTCCACCCCCCACCGCTGCCCTGCCTCGTTCATCTTTGCAGTGTCCAGAGCTGCTGTGTCATTCGGCGCCACCCGTGGACTGGGCGCCCTCCCACGGGCTCTCCGTGCGTGATTTCTGTCAGTCCCTTCAATGACCTCCCAGAGTTGATGCTGCTGTTATCCCCATTTTCCAGGTAAAGAAACTGAGGTTGCAAAGGCAAGGTGATTTGCAGAGGTTAGTTGCTTAGGAAATTAGCAGACCTGGGACTAGACTCAGGCTGTCTGTCTCTGGAGTACAGGGCTCTGCCATTTGGTCCTTCACTCCCACTGCCTTGCACTGGGCTGGGCTGGCTCAGAGCAGATTTCTGGGCAAGTCTAGGGGCACGATGCCCTTGTTCTTGAAGCACCGGCTAGTGGGGGAAGCAGACGTGGCCCCAGAAGCTGAGGTTGAGACTGAGGTCCACAGGAAAAAGAGCTTAGAGTAGACAAAACAGACAAAATAATGCCTACCAAACATATCGGGGCCCTAACCCCCACCCCCAACCTTTGAATCTGTTACCTTTACCAGCAGAAAGGACTTTGCAGTCTGAAGGGAGGCACTTCGGCTTATTAACCGAGGGAGGAGACCCTGGCTTATCTGGATGGACCCCGTGTCCTCACGAGGGGCCTTATAAGAAGGGAGGGAAGAGGGCCCGAGTCAGAGAAAATGTGATGAAGAGAACAGATCAAGGTGCTGCAGGACCACAAGCCAAGGATGCAGCGGCTTCTGGAAGATGGAAAAGGCAAGGAAAGAGCCTCCAGAAGGAATGTACCTCTGACAGCCCATTACTAGACTTGACCTCCAGAACTGTATGGTAATAAACTTGTGGCGGCCACTGAATTGTGGTCGTTTGTTACAACAGTCATAGCAACCTCATATGGAGCTTAACTTGGCTGAGGAGAAAGGGAGTGGAGGAAGGCGGGGGAGGGGGGCGGGGGGAGGGGGCGGGGGGAGGGGGCGGGGGGCGTGCATCCTGGAGGAGGCAGCATGCAGCTGAGTGGCTGCCTGAATAGCCTCAAAGCTCAGTCCTCCACTGTTCTTCGTACTATACGTGCTATGCGGCTACCAACATTTAAATTTTGATTAATTAAAAGTAAATACAATTTTGAAGTCAGATGCTTCCGTTGCACTAGACCTGTTTTCAGTGCTCGACAGGCTTGGGAGACCAAGTACCTTGCCAGATGGCATAAAAGTTCTACCGGACAGCACCATATACGGTCCCGATACCCAGCTGTGCAAACAGAGGCTCAGAGACCGTGAGTCCCACGGATCCCAGAGCTAACTTCACCCTCAGCCTTCTCCATGGAGGAAAAGCATGGGTCACAGAGGCTGACGGCAGCCACCCCAGGCTCAACCTTTGTTAACTGAACCACAAATTACCCACCCACCGGCTGTAAGGAGTCATGACCCTTAGCAGAGCTGAGAACAGTTTATTTTGACCTCCTTATCCCTCTTCCTTAAATGCAGGGTGCGCCCTGAGGAGGGCAGAGGAGAGGCCTCGGTTAATAAAAGGTTCTGCCTTAACAGAGGCTGCAGGGAATGAAGCGTCTCTACAGGCACGGAGTATTTGTGGTTGCGACTGAGGAGTGCCACGTGGTCCCGTGATCAACCGTGGGCTCCTCGACCCACCAGGTCCATCATCTCTATTTCCTGGCATATGGGGCACTTAAGAAAGTCTCTTTCAACGGGGCCAGAATGACCAGATGAAGACGTCAGGGTAACACAGTTCAATTTCTAAGGTAACCCCTTGCCACTTGCAAGGAATTCTCCGGGATTCACTGACTGACATACACAGGGAGTTATAATGAGTACAATCAACTCTTTCACACTTTCAGCTAGAGGCAGTTACAAAGAGTTTCAGAGGGGGAAAAAAACACACAATTAAAAATCAGCTTTAAATCCATTCCCTTGGGGATTGGGAGGTGAAGGGTGGGAACATAGAACCGGGGAGGGAGGGAGGGAGATTTTTCTCCATCTGCCCTTCGGAACGTTCCATTTCGAATCTTGTAAATGTATTACCCATCCAAATAAATAAAAGTTACAACTTGAACTGTTTAAGTACAATAAATATAAATATACGAATATATAAAGTATTAGAATATATAAGAAATGTCTGCAGAGGTTAACTCCTAAATGCCAGACGATGAGACCACAGGTGATTTTAATCCTTTTACGTAGTAACAGTTTCTAAATTGTAAGAATAACAACAGAGCACTTTCTATGTATTAAATGTGTAGCTGGTTTCTATGGGAAACACCCCACAAACACTCATTTCTCCCAGCAATCTCTGAGGCAGGGAATATTTTTCCCCCGTCTTACAGATGAGGAAACTGAAGCTCAGAGACACAGATTAGGAAGCCCAACCTCTTCATTCCTTTGCTATGCTGGAAGGTACAGCACATACCGTCACCTTCAACAGCTTCCACACACAGCCCTGGATGCAGAGGGCTGCCCACTGAAGGTGCAGGCTGTTCTGTGGCCAACGGCTTGGTTTCAGGTCATGGGAGCGGCGTGGCCAGCATGCCAGCGCGTCAGTGCCCAAAGCGCAGCCCGCTACCAAAGATGGTGGGGAATAGGTGCATCAACACCCCAGCTCCCTTCCTCACTGGGTGGGGGTGTGGGGCGGGGGATTTCAGTCTTTTTTTTTAATGTTTGTTTATTTTTGAAAGAGAGACAGCGGGAGCAGGATAGAGGGAGAGAGAGAGGGGAACATAGATTCTGAAGCAGGCTCCAGGCTCTGAGCTGTCAGCACAGAGCCCAACGCGGGGCTGGAACTGCGAGATCACGACTGAGCCGAGATCAGAACGCTTAGCCGAAGGAGCCACCCTGGCGCCCCTGGTTCTGCAGTCTTGATCACACCCCCAATGGCTCCTTGCCTTCCCTGTCTCACCTCCACAGCTGCCCCATACTCCCTCCAAAGAACGAGACTCATGCTCACATCCCTGCCTCAGTGGGGAGCCCAGTGGAAAACACAGAAGGGTGCTTAGTGTCCCTACCTTGACTGGTGGTTACCAATGGCAACCAGGAACAGCACCCTTCCCCCAACCAAACTGCCAAGCACTCCCTAGATGCTTGGGGAAAAACACCCAGAGTGATTTTCTTCCTGGATCATTAAACCATGGCATCGCATTGAACACAGAGTCCAGAAACGAAATGAGCCTGCATGACTTTTAACACAGGAAAATGGCAAAGAGGTGATCCCAGGTATGTCTGGGCCAGAGAGAAGAATGATTTTCCTAACCCAGAGGTGGGGACACAAGCCAGAGCTCCAACTAGAATCTGGGGAACCTGATTCATGATGTAATTATTCTATATCTACAAGCAATTTATGTATATAACTATATATAACTATGTATTGCTTATACGTATTAAGTATAATATAGTGGTATTTATTACTATATGTATTTTATGTATTTATATGTACTATATAGCTTATATAATACGAATCTATGTAATATACAAGTGTATACTTATTTATATGACACAGAAATTGCTTGGCCCAAGGATTCCATAAATGCAGGTTCTCCCAGCTATGGAATCTTGTGTAAACTCCCCACAGGACCACACAGCAGGCATGATCTGGAAACCATCGACTTGGACCCGGAATCTGGTTAGTTTGTTTGTTTTTAAGGACAGAAGGCTGTAGTGAACATCTACTGTGTTCACTGTATTTGTGTATTCAGAAATACACAAATACACATGCACACACACAGGGGAAAAAAAGTCTCCAAATAACCACCAAGTACATGAAAAAACTCATCTTCACCGGGCGAGAAAGCAAGATTAAAATCACAGTGAAAAACTATTCCACGTCTCCCAAACGGCCCAAATCACAAAGACGGACATTCGCAAGTGCTTTCGAGGATGCAGAAGGTGCAAATGGTTTGAAACCTTGTAAAACTGTTTGGTGAAGGCCACGAAGGCCGCCCTACAGCTCACCCGTTGCTGGGTGCCCAATAGAGATGGATGCTCACTCCACAGAAGACGCGTACACGGATGTTCCTGGCAGCTGCGTTCATAATAGCCAGAACCTGGCAACCACCTAGCTGCCCGTCAGTGGTGACGGGATAAATCAATTCCGGCATATGCATATGATGGGGTATCCCACAGCAATGACAAAAACGAACCACTGTGACATGAAGAACACAGATACATTCCTCAGACATGAGCCGCAGACGCACAACCAACCCAAAAAGGGTGTGTGTGTGTACGAGTACACTTACGTGAAGTTCAGGAAACAGGTAAAACTACCCCACGGTGATTAAAGGTAAAGCAGCAATAATCTTTGAGGCTTATGGGTGGAAAGAGGTACAAGGGAGCATTTCTAGGAGCCTAGAAATGTTCCATATCCCGATACCAGGGGTGGTTACATGTAACGTACATACATCAACAGGCATCTAGTTTATACTTAAGGTTTGTATACTTTTCGTAAGTAAGTTATAGCTAAGAAAACAAAGCCTAAAACTTCAGTAGCCTCCAGGTGCTCACAAGAGAAAGCCACACCCTTCACCATAGCCCAGGGTGATTGTGATCTGTCCTGTCCACTCCCATGACTCCTCTCTTGCCAAATCCTCCCCACCTTTTTTTCCTCCTGGCTCCAGACTTACTCATCCTGGAAACCAGTTTGCTTTGACAGGGAGGGTGTCCGGATCTAGAAAGAAATCCACCCTCAGAAGGCAAAGACACCTGCAGGGATTGGCCTGAGTGATGTCAGCACCCACATACACTAATGCAGCAACGGCTCCCTGATTAGATGCCTCTTCCTCTGGGAAGCCTTCCCAGACCCACACCCCAGGTAGGAGTCCCACAACTTGCTGCTTCTTTAGGACACTGACCCCTCTGTTTTAAGTTGATTTGTCTGCCTTGCCCCCTGAGGGCTGAGACCCCTCTGTTGTGCTCCCTGTTGTGTCCCCAGAGCCTAGCAAGATGCATGGCACTAATAGGTACCCAATCAACATTCGTTGAAGCAAATGGATGTCTGAATGAGAAAATGAGTGATTTGAGGGAGGTTAAGAATAGGTTGGAGTAGGGGCGCCTGGGTGGCTTAGTCGGTTAAGCGTCCGACTTTCGCTTAGGTCATGATCTCGTGCTTCGTGGGTTCGGGCCCCGCGTTGGGCTCTGTGCTGACTGCCAGCTCAGAGCCTGGAGCCTGTTTCAGTCTGTGACTCCCTCTCTCTCTGACCCTCCCTGCTCACGCTGTCTCTCTCTCTTAAAAAAAAAAAAAAAAAAAAAAGAATAGGTTGGAGTAGATACTGATTCTATGTACGTACACCTCAGTGTATGGAAGGTGAAATCTGGGCCCAGAGAGGGTAAGTGTCTTGCATAAAGTCACACAGCCAACAAATTCAGCATAGAACCTCCAGGAGACCTGGCTGCACCCTCCTCCTCCCAGTGCTGCACTCTTCCCTCATCTACTGGGAGGGCTGTCTGCTAACAGTTCACAGGTGCACCCTTTTCCAGGAGAGCCATCCTCCTACAGGCTGGCCCTGGACCCCCACCTTTCCTGTAAGCCCCCCACAAACCAAGGGCATCCATTGCCAATGGCACACTTCTATAGGGCTACCCAAGGTGGCTTCCCCTTGTCCCCAGGCAGAATCTGTTCTGTGGCTGCAGCGGTCCCCGGGGAATCTGACTAAAGCTAAACTTGATAGAGATCACACCCCCGCTCTGCCCCCTCCTGAGAGCACAGCCCCAGTCAATTTCTTCCTCAATGAGCATCTCAGGCTCTGTTTCTTGGGACCCCAACCTGAGACAGAACGCAAGGCTTTGCACTGTCTGCAGGGGGTGTGGCCGGCAGGCACTGCCCCCTGAATGTAAGTGTACAGTGAATGACAGTGCCAAGTGTGACCTCCCGAATGCCAGGAGCCCAGCCATAAGGAGATGCAACATCTGCACACTTTGAGGCAGGGAGTCTCCCCTCTACTCCCAAGCCCTTCATTCTTTATATCTAGAAGATACGCAGAAGGATCCCATCTGAACATCCTTGCTTCCCAGCCACCAGCAGCAAAGCTCTAAAATGCCCCTCATTGCCTAGAGAGTGCCGTCCACCAAGACAGCCTGCTCAAACTTCAGCTCTTAGATCAGCCACCGGGGCAGGCGGGGGGTCAGTTCCCCATGAGTCACTGCGAGCCCCTCCCCTGAAGGCACCGTACCGGGCCAGGTTACAGAAAACACTATCTGATCTCCTAAACTGGGATAAACACCACCTGCTGTCGGTTCTCCCAGACCCTACTTTGCCCAGCGTAATCACCAGTTATTAAGAGCTCAGAGAATGCCGTGTTTGGGGGTTAGCATGCAGGACGGGTGGCCAGGAGCCGCCGGTCTCCTTGCCCTGTCTGTGGCCCTCTGTATGACCGTTCAGAGCGTGGGCTTCTGGACTCCACCCGCTGGGCGTCCAACCACATCTCGGCCTCTACTAGCTGCGTGATCGTGGACCAGTCACTCCACCCCTCTGAGCCTCGGCTTTCTTGTCTGTACTTCACATGTTTTCGTGAAGATTAAATGAGGTCACATGCAGACTTCACATGTCAATGGCTGTCCTCTTCAACAGTTGTTATTATTAATCATTTAGAGTGGTGGAGGGTTGGGGGGGCTGCAGAGTTAGACCACTAGACTTGTGCACAGGTGCAGGAAAGCAGCAGGAAGCAGGAAGGAGAGGCTCGTGTGGTGTCTCAAACAATACAAGGAAGCAAAGACACCTGGGACGCATATACAGCAGGCGCTCAGTATACAACCACTAGACTTGTGCACAGGTGCAGGAAAGCAGCAGGAAGGAGAGGCTTGTGCGGCGTCTCTAACAATCGAAGGAAGCAAAGACACCTGGGAAGTGTATACAGCAGGCGCTCAGCACATAGGAGGTCCACTTATTATAAAGCAGAAGGTGAACCCAAGGAAAGGACCTCTCTGGTTCAGAGATCTTTTTATGTCCAAAGCGGCAGCTTTCCGCGACAGCCCCGGACCCATGGCAGAAGCAGGGACCAGTAGCCTCCCCCGCCCCCGCCACTGCCTCTAAGCACAGGCTGGGCTGCACCTGAGCCGCAGTCGCCCTCTGGCCATGCCTTGCGTGGCAGCCACCAAGGGAAGAGGGGGCCTCACCCAGATCCGCCTGCACAGCGGGCAGCTTTCCAGCGGTGCTGTGACAACTCAGAGGCCTTTTCTGTAGCCTCCCCAAGGCTTCCAGCGGGCCGCCCACAGGGTAGGCTGCTCATTAGCATCTTCTCATGGTGCCCCACCACCCAGATGAACCACTTGCTCCCTCCGGCGTCCTTGACTCAGGCTCTGCTTCTCGGGAAGCCCGACTTAAGACACCCCTCACTCCTAGAATCTGACTCCTAAGAGACGGATCTGCTCAGAACAGCCGTTCGCCCCTACTGTGAGGCATACCCTACTGTGGAATGGGTCCACAACTCCCAGGGGGCCTACCAAGACCATGTGAGGTTCTACCGTGTGCACGGGCCAACTTTTTCAAAGTTGCTCTTTTACCAATTTATTCCAAAAAAAAGAAAAAATGCACTGACCCACTGTGTGCCAGACCCAGTGCTTGGTGACAAGGCCACAGTGAAGAACTCAAAAGTCAGAGTCACTGTTTACACAAAGTTTAGAGTTAGGAAGTGAAAAGGACTGGGAATGGAGAGGTCAACACCAGGATAAAGATGGCAGCATGGGATAAGGGAGGAGACGGGAATGGGGTCTCTGATGCCAAACACAATTGGGCCCCATGGATTCGGTGATTAAGGAAGGCTTCCTGGAGGAGGTGACATTTCAGCTGCATGACCTAAAGGATCAGAGGGAGCCAGCCAAGGGAAGACCAGAAGGTCCAGAGTCATGAAAGAGCTCAGGGCATCGACGGAATAGAAATTTCTGCTAGCAGGGCTACAGTGAAGTGGAGGAAGGCAGCACGGCCTGAGTCTGGAGAGAGTGGGGTATGGGGATCTTGTAAGGCTCTGAGGCCGCCTGTAAGAGTACGTTGGGGGCTCTCCGAGAATCGACTTCCTCTCCCAGCCTCCCCCTGCATTCTGATCTGCCTTCCCGAGTGGGAGAGGTTGGAGTTACCTCCTGCCTGCCAGGAGCCTCACTGGGCCCCCAGTCCCAAGGGGAGGGTGTCTCACATGTCACCTCCTCCATCCTGTGCATCTAGGTGAGAACTGCTGGCTTCAGGGCAGGGACAGGGAGAGGCAGGGAGAGGCAGGGAGAGCTACTTCAAGGAAGTGGGTATCTGAGTTGGAGGAAAAGCTTTTGGTCACAGGTTATAGCACATGAGCTCAAATTCATGCCTTTGTGACCCTGGACAAGTTTCTTGTCTTCCTCAGCCTCAGTTTCCTCACCTGTCAAATGGGTAGATAATCCTATCAACTTCTTTTTTTTTATTTTTTTTACATTTATTTTTTTTTTTGAGAGACAGAGTAAGACAGAGCGTGAGTGGAGGAGGGTCAGAGAGAGAGGGAAACACAGGCTCCAGGCTCTGAGCTGGCTGTCAGCACAGAGACTGACGCAGGGCTCGAACCTGTGAACTGTGAGATCATGACCTGAGCCGAAGTCGGACACTTAACCTACTGAGCCACTCAGGCACCCCTCCTATCTATTTCCAAAAGCAGCTGAGAGACTGGCTGAGAACATAAAAGCACTTGGCACCATCTATGTATTGATTCCATTTTTCTGATCATCTACTATGCACCAGGCACCACACACGGAACCAGGATACAGCTGTGAACGTGACGGGGCCGGCACGGGTGCACAGGGGAGACACACGAAGCCGACCCGAGTCAGTAATTCCAACGACAAGGTTCTCTGAGCACACAGTAGGGGCACCCCGCAGTCTGAGCCCCGGGGCCCCCCTAAAAGCCCAGAGCCCACAGTCACAACAGGAACCCTGCAAGCTAAGACTCCTGTCTCCAGGCAGAGACCTGAGTACGGCCATATGTAACGAGCCCAGCTCCCTAGGGGCCGTGCTCGGCTGTGCCAGGGCCCTACCCCCAGCCCTGAACCCCAAAGACAACCTCTCGAGAGGTTAACGGCGGGTGTGGTCAATGCCAAGGGAGGCGTCTGCCAGCGCGAGCATGAATCACGTCCTGCCTGCTCTGGAGAGGGGGAGGGCCCACCAGACCTGTGTCTGAAAACGCTGATCCGAGCAGAGCAGCCGTGCCAAGCAGGGGACGGGAGGGAGCGGCCACAGGTAGGCAGGGCAGACCCCCTGGGGAGGTCCGCCCCACACACTTACTGTGCCTGTCCCCAGCCCTCAAACTTTGGACAGAGGTTCCCTCCCGACTCCTCCCCATTACCCTGCGACTAAGTGTTATTATTGTTTTTCCCACTGGCGGAAGGGGGAAACTGAGGCTTACAGAGATTAACTGCCTTGTCCAAGGTCACTCATCCTGCCGCATGCTTGAGGCCGTAAGTCTGAATCACTGGCAGGAGTAAAGAGAGGGTACAATCCTGAAAACATGGAGGAATGGGTCCCCAAAGCCAGCCAGAGTGACGGGCACTGCCTGGGCCGGCCCTGGGGCAAGGCACTGTGACACAGCAGTCAAGGGCAGGCCATAGTCCTGGCTTGTGACTTTGGCTGTGTGTCCTGAGTCTCAATTTACCACCATGGGCAGAAAAGGGCCCAGGACAGGGACGCCTGGGAGGCTCAGTTGGTTGAGCATCTGCCTTCAGCTCAGGTCATGATCTCAGTTTCACGAGTTCAAGCCCTGCTTCCGGCTCTGTGCTGACAGCTCAGAGCCTGGAGCCTGCTTCAGATCCTCTGGCCCCCTCTCTCCGCCCCTCTCCTCCTCTCTCTTTCTCTCTCTCTCTCTCTCAAAAATAAACATTAAAAGAAAAAAAAAAAAGGGCCCAGCACAGCCATGGAGCCCTGGGCCCTTCCCGCAGGTAAGCACAGAAGACCCAGCATCCGGGCTAGCACAGAAGTCTGAGGCTGGCACACTGGAAGGGGTCCCCTGCAAGGCCAGGTCACCACAGGGCCACCGCGGCTCCACGCCTCAAGGAAGGGCACGGCCAGGGTGCAAGCCAGCGCCTGCTGAGACATGCGTGTCAACACCCGGAGGTGGCCCGTCACCCTGGGGCCGTGCTGAGCCCAACGCCAGCGCCCAGGGCCACCGCCCATGTGTGCCCGTGTCTGGCACACGCGTATGCAGGAATGCTCGGGTCCAGGGACTTGGGCGGGCACAAGATGCACGTGTATACGTGGGCTGTGAACCAAGCTGGGGGCAAGGCCGTTTCGACAGTGAGCGGCATACAGGTTCGCTGGTCAGCACTGCCGGTAGTGAAGGAGGGAAGGGAGCGAGGTGGCGGTGAGGCTGAGGGGCAGCGAGCAGGTGGGAGGGTGGGCGGCAGTCATGGGGGCCTGCCAGCCGGGTGTGCAGCTGTGGGTCTGAGCAGCTGTCTGTGCCCCGAGCTGGGGGGTGGTCGTGCAGTGGGACGTGGCTATAGTTAAAAGCATAGACTCCGGAGGGGACCTGGGTGGCTCAGCGGGTTAAGCATCCAACTCTTTGATTTTGGCTCAGGCCATGATCTCACGGTTCCGGAGTTTGGGCCCCGCACTGTCAGCGTAGAACTGCTTGGGATTCTCTCTCTCTTCTTCTCTCTGCCCTGCCCGCCCCCCTCTCTCAAAATAAATACACTTTAAAGAAGAAAGAGTATGGACTCTGGAACTATCTCCCTGGGTTTATATGCTGTGTGATCCTGGGAAAATTATGGCGCCTCTCTGAGCCGAGGTGCCTCATCTGTAATATAAGAATAATAGGGGCGCCTGGGTGGCTTAGTCGGTTAAGCGTCCGACTTTCGCTTAGGCCATGATCTCGCGGTTCATGGGTTCGAGCCCCGCGTCGGGCTCTGTGCTGACTGCCAGCTCAGAGCCTGGAGCCTGTTTCACTCTGTGACTCCCTCTCTCTCTGACCCTCCCCTGCTCAGCTGTCTCTCTCTCTCTCTCTCTCTCCTAGAAATAAATAAAAATATTAAAAAAAAAAAAAAAAGAATAACAGCACGTCTGGGGCAGGGGTGTGGGGGAGCGGCGTGAGGATTACATTCGTGAAAAGCACTAGCACAGCGCCTGGCACTTGCTAAGTGTTCAGCAAAGAGCACCTCGTATTACAACTGTGGTGACAATGACGTCTGTGCATCCCCATGTGTGTGCAGGACATCAAGGTAGGGCTAGAAGTGACCTCATGTGTCTGTGGGGGGTGGGGGTCGCCCCCATCTCTACCTCATGCTCTGGGGGCCAAAATAAAAATATGTTCCCTGCCCCTGTCCTAGCATTTATTCACCCCCAAGTCAACCAATTAAAACACAAAAGAAGCCAAGGTGTCATTTGCACAACTCAAGAATGGCCATCTGGGAAGCAGGACACTAACCGTGCCCTCCCAACTCCCCGCCAGCGGCCCCTCCAGAGACAGCAAGGAACAGCAGGCAGGTAGCACCCCTATCCTCAGGTGGCTCATGGTCAGGGGTTGGGGGGATATGGGCGGAATTCGAAGAGACAAAAAAACCCAAGACAGATGTCAATACAAACTGATGAGAGGGAAGGGAGCACATCGGGAAGGTGCAATAGAAGGATGACAGCAGGAACGGCTTATGCAAAGGTCCTGAGGCAGGAGGTCTTTGTGTGTGGGGGGTGACTGTTCACCACACCCCAGGGCCTGAGGGTACCAGGTGCACGAGGCTCTAGAGATGAACCCACAACATGTGGAGCAATCTAAATGTGCAGCTGCTGGGGACCGGTCAAACAGACCACAGTTTCTGACTTGTCAGCAATTTTCTATACTTCTTCCAGAGGAAACTTACACACTGGTGACAGAAGAAACTAGTTCATGGCATGTTGTTAAGTGAAAGATAGGAAGCTGTAAACCTGTATAGATCTGGGGTTCTGCAAAGTAATAATAATAATAATAGCAGCAATTATAATCAGCACAATCCATTTGTAAGAAAAACTAATGCATGCTCAAAAATACACAAATCCCCCTTGCCAGAATTTCACAGGGGATGGGCCTCTGGATGACCCTTCCTGCTCTTTGGACTTACAATGTTTTATCAAAAATAAAAATTTATTTTTATGTTTAGCAAAAAGTGAGGAAAGCTTCCTGCCCTCTCCTGCCCAGATCCCTGAATCCCAAGGAAGTTTCTGGAGCGGTGTTTTCCCGAGGGCAGCCTTTTTGTGTTCCACTCTCCAATAAACAAAACCCGCTGGGCAGAGGCCACTGGCGGGTGGACACTCAGCCGCGCACCCTCCCCGCGCCGACACTGCAGCTAAGACAACAGCAAGTGTTTTCACGGGGCCACAGGGAGGGGGCTCTGGAACTCTCGCTAAGCCTCGGGAACGCATCCCACATAGTTTCTTCTCCACCCGCGGACCCTCCCTTTCCTGTGGCTCAGGGTCAGCCCTCCTCCCACACTCTCGCCTGGGGCCAGCGTGTCCCCCGCGAGTCCTGACCAGCCCTGAATTCCTGGGGCCTGGAAGCCCAGAATCTTCCATCTTAAAGACCACACAGCCCAAGATCCCTTGTTCCACCGGCAAGGACACTGAGCTCCGGGAGCAGATGTGAGTGGCCCCGGGGACATCCATGAACCCAGAGCAAGGTTCACACTTGAACCTGGGCTTCCTCACCAGGACCACTCATCTAACCAATGTGCATTAATTAAGCACCTACTATGTGCCTGGCGCTGCTCTGACCACTGGGGATGTAGCCGCAGGGCTAGGTGATAAGAGGCAAGGGTTGGGGGAGCAGCCCTAGTCTGGGGTGGCAGCAGGGCGAATGAGCAGGACTCTCTGAGGAGGTGACATCTGAGCTGACACCTAAAGGAGCCTGCCATGCAAGCAGCCAGGGAAAGAAAGAGTGTTCCAGAAAGAAAGCCTGGGAGGCAGGGCCATGTGAAGAAAAGTTTTGAAAAGCGGTGGCAGCCGTGTCAGCAGGTGTCAGCAGGGCCTCCCCAGAAAGGAGCATGGGTCTGCTTCGACGTGGGACAGGAAGTCCCTGGAGGGCCTTAGTGACCCTTCTGGAAGCTCACCCGGGGCATCCCGGGGAGAATAAACTGTGGAGTGCAAGAGTGGAGGCCGGGAACCAAATAGGAGTGGGGGTGGGGTTAGGGGTGGGAGATGGGGGTGGCCTGGACCCGGGAGGTGACAGTGGGGGAGTTAAAGAGGAGACAATGGGACTTGGGACCATCCACACAGGAGGGTGGAAGAGCATGAGACCTTCCCCCCCAACATGAAGCCAAGGAGAGTCAGAACCGAAGGGACCCCAGAAAACATCAATTCAAATCCCGCACAGTGTGGGGGCAGTGAGGGTACTGGGCTTGCTCATCCAACACCGAGGGCAGGGAGTCAAGAGAGATCTGGGTTCACATCCTGAATCCACTACTTAACTAGTTGCAGGGCCTTGTGAGTCACTTTCTCTCCCCGAGCCTCAGTTTCTTGCCTGTGAAATGGGGATAATCATGTCAAGTCCAGCCGGACCTGGAAAGCCTCAGTACGGTGCCCGGGGCAAAGCAGCTCCCTCTCCCTTTTCCTCCATCTTCGGGTCTGATGCCTGTCCGCAATTCTCAGAGGAGTCAAACTGCCCCGAAGACCAGCTTTAACCAACTACCGTAAACAGTGACTCGCTTCCCAAAGGATCACATGAAGCAGAAATGGGAATCCTTCCCACGGAGGGGTTCGGAACAGAGACACCCTAAACATAACAACTGCACTCCCAATTCCAGGACTGGAGCTGGCAGGGAGGGGGGTATCTTGACCAGCAGATGACACTGGGCTGTGCAGGGCAGGGCTGGCCATCCATGTCTGGCTGTGATACATCCCTGTCCTGCCCTGAAAGTGTAGCAAAGACAAACCTAACTCGGGGTTCAGAGGCTTCAAGGTCAGGCTCAAGATCCAGGATGAGCTTCGGAAAAAAAATCACTCTCTCGTCCTGTGCCTCAGTTTCCCCACTTGTAAAGCACAGAGAAGGAGACTGGCCCTGCGGGAGTCTGGATGATTGGCTGTTGGGGAAGGCCTGCATGGGCTGGGGGCTCAGGAGACCCGTTCCCAGGGCCTAAAGAATGGCTACAGAGGGGCGCCTGGGTGGCTCTGTCGGTTGAGTGTCCAACCTCAGCTCAGGTCATGCTACCACCCTTCAAGCCCATCTCTGTGCTGATGGCGCCAGGCCTGGAGGCTGGATTATCCCAGCGGGCTCTAAATGCCATCAAACGTGTCCTTGTAAGAGGGAAGCACGGGAGACTTGCCTACAGAAAAGGCCACGTGACAGCTTCCGCAGGGAGACCTTTGAAGTTCCCTGAGCCGTGGCCTCCGAGGCTGGAGCAGGCAAGGAAGCGGACGCTCCCTCAGACTCTCGCAGCAGCCAGTTTCTGCGCGGTCTGACCTCCAGAACTACGACAAAATAAACGTCAGTTGTTTTAAGCCAGGAGGTCCGTGGCAGTTTCTTGCCACCGGCACAGGAAACGAATACAGAGGCCTTCACCACGCGAAGCCAGAAGGACTGGATCAATATTTATAGCCAGATGCAATGCTGGACTGAATTAGAATTTCTGCAGGTGAAGCCCAGACACGGGTGTTTTTTTTTAAGAGCTCCCAGAGAGATGTCAGGGTCCATCCAGGGGTGAGAAGCACCAGTCTGGGGGAGCTGCGGGGCTCGGATGCACAGCCCCTTCACACGCAGGCTCCCAGTGCGCTCATTCCCTGAACCGCGGCCACCTGTCACTCAGGCGCCTCCCCCAGGGCTGCAAGTGCTTGAGGGCAGGGGTCCCGCTTATCACCCTTAACTCAGCATCACCGGGCAACTGTCACAGCAGCTGGTTCACGCCAAGCCCCGTGGCTACGGAAGCGAACAAGACACAGACCAAGGAGGGATGACAGCATCAAGCCCAGAAGCACTAAGACCCCCGGCGGGGGGGGGGGGGGTCTCCCTGGGGGTAGAAGATACAGAGTAGCAGAGGAGGGAGGACCAGAAGCTGCCCGAGGGAAGCGTCTGCAGGGGGGACATCTTGAAGCAGACACAGAATCCCAGGGCAGTGGTGCGTCGTTCGCAACTCTGTGCACTCCCAACACTTTCCAAAAGCCCTACTCTGCCCAAGGGCTTGCTCTTACCCTGGGGGTCTGGGTGCGAGACAGGCCAGAAGTGGCCAGGAGGGAGCACCCCAAAGCAGCCTTCAGCCAGTGTTGGAGAGGAGCTGGCATACCCACCGCCCAGCTGCCCCGCCCTCAGGGTGATAACGGAGATGCAGTTGTGATGGGGGGCTTATGTCCTATGGTCCAAAAAGCTGATAATACTTACTATCTGGTCCTGTACAGGTGAAGTTGGTCCCCACTACCCTGGGGTGTGGGCCCTTGTCTGTCATCCCCATGGGTGAGTCCCTGGGGCCTGAATAGGGTTAGGCACAAACAGGTACACAAACAATAAGGGGGTGAGTGATTAACACAAGGCCCCGCCCCCAGGAGGGAGTTGAGCATCACCTAGGATTGCAATGCATTGATGAAGGAAGGAAGGAAGGAAGGAAGGAAGGGAGGGAGGGAGGGAGGGAGGGAGGGAGGGAGGAAGGAAGGAAATGGAAATATACACCTCAAGGAAGACACAGGCGTCATCCCTTAGGGTCGCCCAAAGCCCTCCGTGGCGTTGCCAACCAGGATCTGACATGCCCTGGGCAGGCGTCCCCTCCAACAGCACCCGCCAGGCCTTGACATTTTGTGGGCCCAGAAGCTCTAAAGGGAGACATGATTCATTCTGCAGAGCCTTTCACCAGGAGAGGAAGGAAACCAGCCCTCAGATCCGGAACCAAATTTAACTTCTATGCTCCACATCCCCCCCACCCCAAACACACACACACACACACACAAACACACACACATACACACACCCGGAACCAAATTTAACTTCTATGCTCCACATCCCCCCCACCCCAAACACACACACACACACACACACACACACACCCGGAACCAAATTTAACTTCTATGCTCCACATCCCCCACCACCACACACACACACACACACACACACACACACACACACACACACACACACACACACACACACACACACACACACACACACACACACACACACACCCGAACCAAATTTAACTTCTATGCTCCACATCCCCCCCCACCCCAAACACACACACACACACACACACACACACACACACACACACACACACACACACACACCATCTCTCTGCCTTGCTGGGGAAGGGGACCATCTCGCAGCCAGGGTGGGGGAAGGCATCAGCAATGACTGGCTCAGCTCCCCCCACTACCACCACAAAGGAGGCCACCACAGCTCTCTCAAAACACAATTGGAGAAAAATTGCCAACCCAAAGAGGGTATTCCACAGTAATACCTTCCTCCTCCTGGCTCTCAGCACTGAGACAAAAGGGGAACTAAAAAAAAAAAAAATCCCAAGAGACTAAGCAGGAAATAAGGGCCTTGTACCGTACTGGGAATCTGAGATCCAGCAAATAAATTGGTGTCTCAGGAGGCATCCTCAGCGCCGGGAGACAGCACCTGATTTTTGTTTTCCATCCCAGTGGGGGGAAATTGACATGTTCACTCTTTGGAATGTTATAGCTGAACAGATACATATTTTTACTTCCCAAGAAAAAGAAAGTTTTGTATCCATGCCAATAGACACCCCAAAGTCAGAGAGACATCAGCTCAGAGGTTCTGGAATGGTCGCAATTACCCTGCCAGGCACTTTGGGCCTTGGCCCCAGATTTTGTCACCACCCTCCAAAATGTTCTTTGGTGGACACGTCAGTGTTTACTGTTCTTTGCCTCCGTTTTTTCTCCTCCAGAGCTCGGTTCTGAGTGGGGAGGATCGCAGCAGCTCACAGATACCAGGGGAATTAATTCCACACTCGCTAAGTTGCCGAGGCTGCCTTATCCCCGTCCTGTGGCCAAATCTTCCCTTGGCTGGGCAGGTAACTCAGCACAGGCAGGAACATGTGTAAGATCACTGCTGCCTGTTCTAGGCCATTTCCTCTGTCCCAGGAGCCCCGCTGTCTTTCAAGGACCAAGGACCTTCACAAGAAGCAAAGCTCACACCGGAGCATTCACAAGACAGAAGGCATTCGCAAGGACCCCAAGTGTGCTTCATCCCAGCTGTGTGGCCCTGGAAAATCTGCTTGCCCTCTCTGCGTCTCTGCTTCCTCAGGGAACATTAGTACTGCCCTACCTACCTCCCAGGGGACTGAAGATTAAAACACTCAAGGGAGGTAAAGGGGCTCAGGAGTAAACCTTAAAGCACGTACACTGGCAGTCACCACCATGCCCCTTCCCAGGCTTTTTGCAAAAGGAATTCCAATCGCGTCGTCCCCCTGCCTGAATCCTCACAGGCGCTCAGAATTAAATCCATCCCCTTTCCAGGGCTCCGTGACCGGCCCCCTAGTCTCTCTGCCCTCAGCCCTCACTGCCCCCTTACTACTCTGCTCTGGTCACAGTGGTCTCTGCTCTACTTGCCGGAGAAAGCCTTTGCACCTGCTGGAAGGACACTCTCTCCCCACCCCCTCACCCTCGCCACACACACAGCCTTTAGGTCTTAGTCTTAATGGCCCTTCCTCAGAGTGGTGGGTTGAATAGTGCCCCCCCATCCCCCCCCCACTGCCAAATTCATGTCCACCTGGAATCTTGGAACATGGCCTTATTTGATCTTTCCAGATGTAATCAAGTCTTAATGAGGTCACACTGGATTCGGGGGGGGGAGGGCCCTAATCCAATGACTGGTATCCTGTAAAAAAAAGAAGATGCAGGGGCACCTGCGTGGCTCAGCCAGTTGAGCGTCTGACTCTTGATTTCTGTTCAGGTCATGATCTCACAGTTTGTGGGTTCGAGCCTCACCTCAGGCTCGGCTCTGGCAGTACGGAACCTGCTTGAGATTCTCTCTCTCTCTCTCTCTCTCTCTCTCTCTCTCTCTCTCTCTCTCTCTCCCTCTGCCCTCTCCTCTACTTGTGTTCTCT